>CM074308.1:8914649-8972149 GCA_037194245.1 Opsariichthys bidens
TTCACTGAAACCTAGAGAGCTGCCTAACTAGACAAGCACATCAAACCCGGCTCCAAGTTACACAAAACATACACAGACTTCTGACTATGAACAAAGTCTGGTCCATTTTGCAGCAAACAGACCATTTATAATGCATAAAGACATATAATATTAAAAAAAAAAAAACCTTTTGCATTTTTAAAACAAAATGCATTTAGGTGTGTAGATGATCCTCTGAAGTTCAAACTGAGCATCGGGATGGAAAAGAAAGGTGATTTAAGTGACTTTGGCATGGTTGTTGGTTGCTCTGGGTATTTCGGAAACTGCTGATCTACTAGGATTTCCATCTCAAGTGTTCACAGAGAATGGTCAGAAAACAGAAAATATCCAGTAAGCGGGTGAAAATGCCTTGTTGATGCCAGAAGTCAGAGGAGAACTGTTCCAGCCGATAAAAAGGCAGCAGAGACTCAAATAAGAGCATCTCCGAACACACAGGACATCGAAGCTCCAAGTCGATACGGCTACAGTTCACAAGAGCTCACCAAAACTGGACGTCAGAAGATTGGAAAAATGTTGCCTGGTCTGACGAGCCTCACTTTCTGCTGCCAAATTCAGTCAGAATTTGGCGTAAACAACACGGATCCATCCTGCCTTGCATCATCGGTTCAGGCCGCTGGTGGTGTAATTGTGTGGGGAATATTTTCTTGGCTCACTTTGAGCGTCGTTTAAACACCACTGCATGCTGCTGACCCCTTTATGGACCATCTTCTGATGGCTACTTCCAGCTCAAATAATCTCAAACTGGTTTCTTGAACATGAAAACGCGTTCACTGTACTCATGAAGGATTTTTCCTTTAAGGACGTTCCTGCAAGTCCTTCAGTCAGATTTGTATGACTTCTAAAGGACAAATTTGTCCCTAAAGTATAACTAAGTAAAAACACACCAACACAAACACCCAAAGGCAGAGAAAAGGACACAATGTTTGATGAAAATCTATAGCCAACAAAGGACTACATGAGACACACACACACACACACACACAGAGAAACGGCAGGCAGGGTAGCGGTAGAGGTGTAATCTGTGTTATGTAATAAATCTAATTAAATAGAGCGGTGTCATCTATAAGGACAGATGGCTCACTCTGCCAAATGAAAATAAAACCACGCACACATGAGTCATGAATATCCCTTCATCCTGATTCCAGCGTCGCACCTGTTCAAACATCTCTTATCTCTTCTGATCTGTTTCCTGTTTCTTTTTCGCTATTCATTGAGAAAATAATCCATACAGACCCCCACCATTTCATATCTCTGCTAAAATGTTAATTTGATATTCGGTGGCTTCCAGATAGAATCAGGCCAAAGTTTACGGGACTAAAATTGCCAGAAATAAAATTGTGTGTGTCTATTTTTGTTTTCATGATTTATGAGGACACAAATTTGTATAATGACATGGGTATTACACGTCACGTATAGTGTAAAAACCATTAGGCCTATGGAATGTCCTCACTAAGACAGCAGACCAAACCTGTGTGTGTGTGTGTGTGTTTTTGTGATTTATGAGGACACAAATTTGTATAAGGTCATGGGTATTACACTGGTATTATAATGTAAATATGAATTATGAGGACATTTCATGCGTCCTCATTTTTCAAACAGTTTTTAAAACATTCTAAACAATGTTTTATTAAAAATGTAAAACTGCAGAATGTTTTCTGTGATGGGTGGGTTTAGGAGTAGAGTTAGTGTAGGGAGAGAATGTACAGTTTGTACAGTATAAAAACCATTACGCCTATGGAATGTCCTCACTAAGATAGCAAAACAAACCTGTGTGTGTGTGTGTGTGTGCGTTTTCATGATTTATGAGGACACAGATATGTATAATGACATGGGTATTACATGTCACGTACAGTATAAAAACTATTACGCCTATGGAATGTCCTCACTAAGACAGCAGACCAAACCTGTGTGTGTGTGTGTGTGTGTGCGTTTTTGTGATTTATGAGGACACAAATTTGTATAAGGTCATGGGTATTACACATGTTACACAGAATGTTTTCTGTGATGGTAGGTTTAGGAGTAGAGTTAGTGGAGGGAGAGAATGTACAGTTTGTACAGTATAAAAACCATTTCGCCTATGGAATGTCCTCACTAAGATGTGTGTGTGTAATCTGTGTTACAAGTTTTAATCAATTGTTTACATCTAATTCAAACCAGACATAAAATTAGAACTAAGACCAGAACTAGATAATTGTAAAAACTAAAATTAGAATAAAATTTAGAATTGAATTTTACTAGCATTACAATTAGAACTAAAACTATATATTTAATCAAATAATTTAATACAGTATGGTATATATAGTATTAATAAGTTATATTAATAACAATAACAAAAACATTATAGTAATGTTATGCAATAACAATATGAAGCGTTACCAAAAATATAAATAAAATCATGAATCATCTATACTGAGAGTTATGTTTTCATTTCTAATTTTATTCTAATCTACTTTTTTTTTTTTTTTTCCCCCAATTCTTGTTTAATATATTTTCACTTGATATTGCACTTGTATTTCAATTATTTTGGGATACATGGTTACACAGAAATACAGTTTTTGCCATACCAAAAAAAAAAACTTTTGACAGACAAAGAGAGATAAAAATAAAAATGATCGAGAGACACAGCCAGCGAGACGGAGGTTTGACACTGTGCTCAGACTGTGACAGAATAACGGATGACAATGAAAACATAGAAACAGGCGAGACGAGCAAAAGACAGAAACACTCACACACACACACCTGTGACGTCCGTGAACATTTGGGAGTGTGTGTGTGCAAGCTTTGAGTATGGGTGTGTGTGTGTGTGTGTTCTGCAGTCACTTGTCCTGGTTTTAGTTCTTCTTCCCCTGCGGCTGTAACCTCATCTACATCTTTCTCATTCTTTCATTTTCCTCCTGTTATCCTTCTTTTCACAGATGCCCCCCCCCCCCTTCTCTTTCTCATTTTCATCACCTCTCTCTCTCTCTCTCTCTCTCTCTCTCTCTCGGTAAACTGATGTTATGAGATTCCAGCTCCACTTCAGATCAAATTAAAATGAGCTTTAGTGAGAGCAAACCCCATGGCCTGCCTTCATCCTGTGTTTTAAATATCACCCACACCTAAACGAGGACGTCACACACCTCTATTGTTCTGAATAGCAATAACAACAGACCAACAATAACTCTTAATCTTAATGTTTGCATTTTAAAGATTAAAAAAAAAAATTGATGGCATCCTCAAGGGAGGTTTTGTCAGATTTAGCACACGTCACACCAGTGTTATTTTATTGCTGTATTAATATTTTCTGTTTTTTTTCGTTTTAGTAATTTTGTGTGTTTTAAGTAATGAAAATGGATTCTTTCATAGTTTTAGTTTTACTTAGATGATATATTAGTGAGCTTACTTCATAGAATTCCATTGCATTATCAGATGTAAACACATGAGCCTTTTCAACTTGTAATGACAAAAAAGTCACTTACGATATTTCACTATATTAGTGAAAACATTTGAAGGGATAATTCACCCAAAAACTAAAATTCTGTCATCATTTACTCCTTGTATTAATTTCTTTCTTCTGTTGAACACCAAAGAAGATGTTTTGAAGAATGTTGGTAACCAGAGAGTTGATGGTAGCCATTGACTTCCATCGTATTTTTTTTGTTTTTCCTACTATGGAAGTCAATTGTTAACGATGACAGAATTTTCATTTTTGGGTAAACTATCCCTTTAAGCCACTTGCATATTGTACGGACGTCATTACGTTTGATACAAAATGTCAAATCAAGGGTCATTCATTTTTCAGAAAGATGCAAAAACACACTTTACAAACAAAACATTGGATGAAAAGAAGTTTAAAATGACAAAGCAGTGGATATCAAACACTGTTTTTTTTGTGCAATGGAGTTTAATCAATGGAGTGAGTCTGAGGCGGGACTATCCGTTTAACTGACCAATGACAGGCGAGATCAGTGTCTTGGAAACATACATGAAAACAATAATTATTCTTTCAAGTGCTTTTATATTTTGGTCAACATTTGGTCAAATGTTTTGATTGCAAAGTGTGTCCGTGCACCGTTCTTTCCAGTAAATAACACTTGCTACCTAATGCAATGACATATTAATATTAATAAATGTTTTTTGGGAGCTGATGCATGTTTTTGTAAACCTCATACAAGATGTTTTCTATTATTTAATGCACAAACACGCAAAACACACACACATTCGGCACTGCAAACACTTCTTTGACCCTAAACCTTGAACGCGTTTGCACATTGTGTGTGTTTGTGTGTGTGTGTGTGTGTGTGTGAGTGTGTGTGTGTGTGTGTGTGTGTGTGTGCGTGAAAGTGTGTGTGTGTGTGTGTGAAAGTGTGTGTATGGACCTATCAGCAACTAATGTGACCGAGGAGGAGGGAAACCAGGACACATAGCGGGATTAATACACACACACACACACACACACACACACACACAGAGAGAGAGAGAGAGAGTGAGAGGGAGGAGATACGAGGCGCTCAGTTCACCAGTAGATGGAGGGAAAGACAGATGTGCTCGTGAGACAGAGAAAGATCATAAACACACAGACGGATGTAAGAAAGAAGAACACAGAGGAGTCTGATCTCACAGGAATATAGGAGAAACAGAACGAGAGAACGAGAGGGAGATGAGGAGATGAAGAACAGTCCGTTCACACAACACTCTTGTGATGAAGGTCAGTAACAGAGTAAATCATCTAATGAAATATTACAACACCGCTCAAGTCACGAACATACATCGAAAACATTTCATTGAATTTTTTTTTATTAATTTAACTCACCTGTGTGAAGTGCTTCTGCGTTCATTTCATCAACACAAATGTTTTTAAAAGAACCTTGGTACTAACATGGCACTTTTAACCTGTACCATGGTCATACCAAAAAAGTATCAAAGTACCATGGTGATACCGTGTTTTTTGGACTTGTAATGCTGTGATATTTTCTATGGTACTGTGGAGTAGCACGTATGCACCATAGTAAATGAATATGGTAATCGTTCAGTACCATGGTGTGTATCAAAATACTGTAGTGCTGGCATCTGATAGATCTTTTAAACACGATACCGCCGCAGTACTTCTGCAAGTGTCTCTGGCTGATAAAATCTCTCTTGATGTTTGTGTGTGTGTAATTAATCATCATTAATTATACAGAGCAAGTTTACTGAATGTACTGTAAACACATGCACTGTGGTTCCACTGGGGTCCGTGTGTGTGTGTGTGTGTGTGTGTGTGTTATGTAACAACAGGTATCTAATACCCATCTGTTACAGAGACCTCTGATGAAGTGATGTGTGTGTGTGTGTGTGGGGGGGGGGGGGGTATGTATAGTAGTACTAGTACTAGTAGTACAGGTATAGTAATACTAGTAAATTTTGATCTTGTGGGGATATTTTTTGGTGTCCCCATAAAACATGAAAACACATTTTTAGTGTCCCCATAAAACATGAAAACACAACATGTGAGTGTGTGTGTGTGTTAATGCCTCTAAATGTGTGCATGTGCTTTTTAGTGTGCATTTAGTGTCACAAAGAAATTTGGTGTAGAATTTACTTGTAATTTAGTTATCACAAATAATTACAAAGAAACAGGGAGACATTTAATTAAACCTGAAATTCTGTCGTAGAAAGACAGCAACAGTATTTTGTTGTAAAACATGCTCCACTAATCTTTTATTTACAACTTCGAAAAATCATGTCTAAACGCAAATGCATTGACTCGTTCATTATTTACACAAGTGGTTCACAACCTGTGTGAATTTGTTTCATCTGTGAAACACAAAACAAGAAGAATGTTGGGAGTCAAACAACATTGGACCCCATTGACTTTCAACATACGGACAAAAAAAAAGAAAGAAAGAAAAGAAACACAGAGACATGTTTCTAAATATCCCCTTTCATAAGAAAGTAGACGATGGCAAAATAAGGGTGAATTATTCATTATGTTCATTTAAATAACATTTACATGGTTTGAGGATGTCCCAGAATGTTCCCAAAGAGAAGATTTGCCACTTCTGTGGACAAATTAGTTCCCAAACCACCATGTATCAGGTGTGTGATTCAGAACAAGTCTGTGTCAAATGGATTTCATGATGAGGAAATCTCAACATCCAGAAACAGTGAGACACACGCACTCGTAAACACATGAGAAAGACAGAAAGAAAGACAGAGATGAACTGCAGAGAGAGGGAAGGACAAAAGACAAGGAAACAGACGGCGAAAGAAAGAGAAGAAGAGACAAATGAGCAGAAAGACAGGAGACAGGCAGGTATTTAAGAGAGACGGAGCTGACCCCCTGAACGAGGTGAATCTCCAGACAGCTGTCAAGAAGATGTCCAGCTCATATTTCACCTCAGAATGAGAAGGAATAAGACATGCCTGAATTGAATAAAATGAAAGACTACTTAAAAGACCATTAAGTTCGAGTGTTTTTTTTTAAAATTGTGACATTTTCATGACAATTAAATAACCAGCAAGATGATATTTCCCTCAAACTCTTATTACTGTATTGCACAGCAAACCCGATCCAATTAAAAGAGTCTTGATTTGTAAAAAATAAATAAATCAATAAATGCACCGCAGATTGAAAAATGCATGTAATCAAAAGTTTAAAAGAAATGAATACTTTTATTCAGCAAGGATACGTTCAATTGCTCAAAAGTGACAGTAGAGGTGTTTATAAAAGAGTTATATAAAATATTATATATTTCAAATAAATGCACATAATCTGTTTTTGAACCATCAAAGAATCCTGAAAAAAAATATCTTGGTTTCCACATAAATATGAAGCAGCACAACTGTTTTCAACATTGATAATAATCCGAAATGTTTCTTGAGCATCAAATCATCATATCAGAACGATTTCTGAAAGATCGTGTGAAGACTGGAGTTATGATGCAGAAAATTCAGCTTTTTAATAACATTTCACAAAATGAATGCAGCGTTGATGAGCAAAAGAGACTTCTTTAAAAAACATAAAAAAATCTGACAGACCCATAACATACGTCATCCTTCAGAAGAGGTGAAGACACAAACATCAGCACGTCTCTTGGGACGCTTGTGTCTTTCTGCAGACAAATGCACACACTCTCCCTCACACACAGTTTTTTTTAAAAGCCGTTTTCTTTTTAAGCTGATAAATCTTTTAAGCTACCCTGATACTCTCGCAGACGCAAACACACACGCGTCTGATTGGTAAACACACTCGCTCCGTCACATGACAAGTGTAAAGTAAACACACGTTTGACAGTGGGCATTGAAGTGCATCTTTTTGTTAGTTTACTAGTCCTGCTTGATAAGTCAAGTATAACTATTACTATTCAAACAAACCTCTAGAAGTCAGTATTAAAGTTTAGTCTGCGTGCCGTTCTGCAGCCTTTGTGCTCCAACCACCCTCAACACCCTGGTAACCACCCAAAACAACCTAGAAATACCCTAACAACACCCTAGCAACCATCCCAAACACAAAACATTCCTAACCACTCAAAACAACCTAGCAACACCCTAACAATGCGCTAGCAACTCTGTGTAAACAACACTGAAAACACCAACAACCACCCAGAGAAACCTAGAAACCTCCTAACAATGCCATAGCAACTCCTGGCGACCACCCAGAATGCCTTAGTAACACCCTGGCCACCACTCAGAAAAACCTAGCAACCTCGTAACAATGTCATAGCAACACACTGGCAACCACCCAGAACATCCTAGTAAACAGCCAACACCCAGAACAACCACTGGACTCTCTAAAAATGCCCTATCAACCACCCAAAGCACCCTGGCAACCACCCAGAAGCAGCCTCCTAACAATGTAGTATCAACTCCCAAGCAACCACCTAGAACACACTAGCAACACCCAGGCAATGACCCAGAACTTCCTGGAAACTCTCCAGAAAAACCGAAAAGTCCCCTAGTTACTCCCTAGCAGCCAATAAGAACACCATAGCAACAACCTGGAACCCTCTAACAATGACCTAGCAACTCCCTGCCAACCATCCAGTACACCCTAGAAACCACATTGCAACATGTATGCAAGTGAAGAGTGTGCGCCATCCTGGAGCGTTTGTGCTCCAACCACCCTGAACACCCTGGTAACCACCCAAAACAACTTAGAAATCCCCTAGCAACAGCCGGTCAACCACTTAGAACAACATAGCAACACCCTAACTATGTGCTAGTAACTCCCTGGAAACACAGAACTCCCTAGAAACCACCAAGAAAGACCTAGAAATCCCAATGCCCTAGCAACCCCCTAGAAACCACCAAGAAAAACCTGGAAATACCAATGTCCTAGCAACTCCCTAGAAACCACCAAGAAAAACCTGGAAATCCCAATGTCCTAGCAACTCCCTAGAAACCACCAAGAAAAACCTAGAAATCTCAATGCCCCAGCAACCCCAAGCAACCACCAAGAAAAACCTAGAAATCTCAATGCCCCAGCAACCCCCAAGCAACCACCAAGAAAAACCTAGAAATCCCAATGCCCTAGCAACCCCCTAGCGACCATCCAGAACAACCAAGCAACCCTCTAACAATGGCCTAGCAACTCCCTGCCAATCACCCAGAACATCTTAGAAGCCATATTGCAACGTGCTAAAAACCACTAAGAACACCTTAGCAACCACACAGAAAAATGCTTCCACAACTTTCATTCCGCTTATCATACTATGACTCTTTTAAATATAGAGCAGGGAGCTACAACAACACAGTACTACAGGGTCCTGTGAAGGATACTATGTTTAAGAAAAAACATTGCTATAGTTTAGTCCTTTTTGGTATTTTCAGTAAGCGAGAACTTAGTATGTCAGTGTGCGTTGAGAAACATCACAGCGAGAGCCATTTGACACACACACAATTTATATATATATATATATATATATATATGCGCCTGTGTGTATGTAGTAACATTTCCGATCTTCTTCCATTAGTATACCATGTGAGTAGTGTGTGTGTGTGTGTGTGTGTGTGTGTGAGTTATGTGTGTAATATAACTCCCGGCGTTTTGCTCTCTCAGTGCGTCTCAGAGGTGCTGTACACTTTGACTGGTTAATATTGTATATCACAGCCTTAAACACACTCGTGTGTGTCTTGCTTCGTAAAATCTCCCAGAGCAGTTTTATGCTTCTAATAACCGAAGCTCGGAATTATATCATACCACGGCAAAGCCTAAACCTCCAGCCAAACCAATGAAATTATCACGAAAAGAAGTTAAAAAGACCACGTTTGATGTAATTGTTGTTATTGGAGTATTGGAAAAAGAGACAGATTCCTTCAAATCTCATTAGATCCCACTGAAAGCAGCTAAAGACTCCAGATAATGAACAGACGACTGTCTACTGGGAGACGCCGCACAGAATGAACGCGGACTTTGCAGACTACTGCATATCGTTCATTCAAACGGACACACAAGATCCATCTCGACACTCTCTCTACTCATCCTGGCAGCTCTTTGTTGTTTTGATTCATTTCTATGGAGACAGGGTCCAAGATCAGCTCCTGCAAGCCAATAGCTAATAAATTTTTTTCTTTTTGACTGTTTAGTGAAGCAATGTAAAAAAGCATCATGCACCTTCATGGTAACTAGACATTTGAATTGATATTACAGTAAATGCAAATTTTAACTTTCTTGGCTGAATGGCATACATTTTCATGCATTGTTTTATGACTTACAAGACTATAGTGTTGACATAAACTAATGTTGTGCATCCGTTTTGACTTTTATTCATTTTCAGGATATGAACTTGTGATATTAACAATTACATTTTCACTAGTAACAACGTTAATTCTTGATATCAACAATTGTATTTTTACTAGTGAAATCTCGCCATAGGCTGCCATTCAAATTCAATTGTTGATATCTAGAATTAGTTTCTTACTAGTTGAAATTCCAGTTTCACATTTCAGGAACACAATTCTTACTAGTAAAAATCATCATTTTTGATATCAATAATTACATTGTTACTAGTGCAAATGCAAATGTCTGATATCAAGAATTCAGCTGTTACTAGTTGAAATGTCTACTCTTGATATCAACAATTGCATTTCTACTAGTAAAAATGTTCATTTCTGATATCTGAAAATGAATATCAATATAATTTCTGATCTCTAAAACGGCTTTCTTACGAGTAACAATCACATTCACGATATCAGAAATGAACATTTTTACTAGTAGCAATTCAATTGTTGATATCAAGAATAGACATTTGCACTAGTAACAATGTAATTGATTTCAGAAATTAACATTTTTACTAGTAAGAATTGTGTTCCTGATATGTGAAACTGGAATTTCAACTAGTAAGAAATGAATTCTAGATATCAACAATTGAATCTGAATGGCAGCCTATGGCGAGATTTCACTAGTGAAAATATAATTACAGATATCAAGAATTAACATTGTTACTAGTGGAAATTGTTGATATCACAAGTTCATATCCTTAAAATGAATAAAAGTCAAAACCCAAACCTCTTTTCAGATGAACGGCACACTTTATTTTACAGTCCGGCCTCCCATGAATACACTATACTATGTACTTATTACAGAAATTATAATAACTATGCACTAACCCTGAAGCTACACCTAAACCAAACCCCTGTAATTACCTTACATTACTCAGTATTTTAATAGGCAAGTTCACTGTAAGTACATGTTCTGTAAAATAAAGTGCAACCCAGCATTATTTCAGCTTTATATTTGGTATATAGTACAGTTATCTGTAAATATTATTATTTTCTCAGGAGATTTTTCCATTGATTTTCTTGAAGTGATAACATATTGAGCCCTAAAATAAAATTATATATATATATATACACACAGACTTTTCCATGCACATGAGAAACTTTTCCGTGCCCTCAAGAAACTATTCACATGCGCAGGGGCATTTTTTGCATGCTTACGCAATACTATACTACAACCTATTTCCTTTGTGCGTAACCGGCATCTTACTGTGAAGAAAACAAGAGCATAGATGCACATGAATTAATGGAGATCTATTTTCTCAAAAATTGGCTTTCCTTAGGGTAGAAATATCAAGACCTAATGTCCAATTTCACACATGGCCATGACACGAAATGGGCTAATGGCACAACACGGATGTGTGCACTGTCCTATTTGCCAAGTTCAAGGGTCTATAAAAAAGACTGGTACTGTACAAAAGTATTTACAATTTGCCTTTCGTTAGGGCAGTAAGTCATATTTCTGGACCTTAGGTCTGCTTTAACGCATGCTCTGTGGCAGCCAAGAAACCACCCCACGAAATGGGCTCATGGTGTAATGGGTGGTTCAGTGTGTGTGGTCCTATATGCTACGTTTAATGGTATCTCGTGTGCACATGAAATTTTTATATTCTGTATATTTTTGCAAAGGTCCTTTTAGAGTCTCTGTAATGCAATGCTAAGAATATTGTGAGAAGAAACCCAAAATACTTCTAATTATCAGAAAAAATGCACCTTGAATTCATTCAGTCGTGTTTGACAGAGGACACTGACAACACGTCGACAGACATATGAAACAGTTTCATATTTAAAATATAGTCATTTTTAAATAGGTTAAATCAATAAATAGCGTCTAGTGTGTCTTTAATGTGTCGCTGCAGCTCCTCGTGAAGCGATCATCTCTTCAGTTCATTTATAGCATCAAATAAACATGAATGAACATCAGAAGGAATGTTGTTTCAAGACGTGATTCAAGTTCACCAACGTTAATCTACTAACTCCTCTGACCGCTTTGACGGATAAAATTGCGGATTCAGGGTTATGATTGGTCAGATCGCCTGTCAATCAAACTGTTTGCGAAGGATCAATTGAGAATTCATTTTAAATCCAATTAAACAAATTTGAATTGATCTAGAATTGTGGTTGTGAACACACAATTGCAATTTAAATTTGAATGAGAGGCAGAATTAAAAATGAATTAAAATGAAAAGAAAAAAATAAAAGATGGATGGATGGATGGATGGATGGATGGATGGATAAACACTTGTTTTCCTTCAATGCATCAATTGTGTTGAATTTCTTTGAATTACAATTCAGTACATTTCTCTTCCTGTCCCTCCAAATTGACTTCCCAAAGCAAAATACATAATGCAAAATACGGTCTTATGTCTGGTTGCAAATATTTATGGCCAGTAAAATTTCATTCTACGCTCCAGTGGCAGGTTTGGCGAACGCATAATTTTGGGCCGGAGTGTGTTTTCAGGACAGTAGTGACGGGACGCTGCGTCTGCGGCTCCTGAATATCGATCACCGCACACAGAGATGCCAGAGTCTATTAGATAAAGTGTGTGTGTGTGTGTGTGTATGTGTGAGAATGATGACACGAGAGGCTCAGAAAGACAAAATCAAAGTCAGGAGTAGCGGAGTGTGAAAGAGAAGAGAAAGGAGGAGTGCAGGGCTCGACCAGAGCTGATGAAGAGATCAACAGAGACTCTAAGTGTGTCTGTGTGTGTGTGTGTGTGCGTGTGTGTGTGTCTGTGTGTGTTCTCGAGAATGGAGGGATGAAAGTGGAACATCTAAGTGTGTGCTGATGAACCGTAACGAAGATCAACAAGAGACCTCAAGAATACAATACTGAAGGAAAGAAAGAGAGAGAGAGAGAGAGAGAGAGAGAGACAGAGAGAGAGAGAGAGAGAGAGAGAGACAGAGAGAGCGAGAGAGAGAGAGACAGAGAGAGAGAGACAGAGAGAGAGACAGAGAGAGAGAGAGAGAGAGAGACAGAGAGAGAGAGAGAGAGAGAGAGAGACAGAGAGAGCGAGAGAGAGAGAGACAGAGAGAGAGAAAGACTGAGAGAGAGAGACAAGTGTGTGTATGTGTGTGTGTGTGTGTGTGTGTTTGTAAAGACAAGGTGCCCTTGCAGAAAAGCACTGTTGCAATAATACAGTAATGTATCAGATAATACACACTCTAAAAACTTACACTCTAAACTACACACTATTAATTACCAAAACCAGTGGGTAAATTTTAAAGTCGGCATTGGGATTCTTCTCTCCTCTATAGTGTCGTACATCCTTGTGAAACGGCTTCTCAAGCAAGCACAAATGTAGGGCGGGGCTTGATTTTGTCTGTGTGGAATTGATTGGATGGTTGTGGTTTGCTATTGGTGGAGCTCATGTGAGTGACAGGTTGCCCCGCCCTCGTCATCAGAGAGAGAAGACACGCTGCAAGAGGGAGGAAAAGATTTTTTGATTCAAGATTACGAGGCGAATGAATTAAAAAAAATAATGATGTGCACCGATAAATCATTTATAAGAAATACTGCAATATTAAACACCGAACACCAACAGATCTCCTCCTATATTCATGTTGCGTAAAACCATACAAAATAGAACAACATTTACTCTTCTTATGAATTACTTCTATTTTGTGTCCAGCGTACTCAATTTCTTAAGTAGTTGTTAAAGATGAATAATACAGATATGAAATAAGTGATAAGTGAAACTCATCAGTATAACATCTCAATTATCCTGACTGAATTTTAAATAAGTATATTTTAAAAATACAATTTATTAGTCAAATAATCCATTTCCTTTTGTTTAAAACTGAAAGAATACGTACAATTTAGACAAAAATCACTGTTTTTTAGGTATTTATTTAGGCATGTCCAAATCCAACAATCACTCCAGATTTTAAGGCAGCATATTTATTTATTAGTGTGTTACATATAAACCCACTGAAATATTTCTAGAGTTCACAATGACACGGAGTACGCACGACATAAATGTCAAAAAACATGGTAATATAACGGTATACCATATGGTATACAAAACTCTTTTTTTGTTCATGAATGCAAAAGCACATCATTGTATTACCCCAGTGCTTTAAGCGGATCCATTTCAAGGTCAAAACATGTCAAATCCACCAGATTAATGAATCTAAATTCTTCTAAACACATCACAGAGCAAACAGCCGTACTGAAACCCACATTCCCTCTCCGGAGGATTCAGAGACAACAGACATGAAAGACAAGAGGAGGAGATTTGGCTTCGGATGCCTAATGAACGTAAATGCTGGGCGTTCACAAGAACTGCGTACATTCCATCAAATATTCACACACACACACAACTTGTTCCTCATTAGGCCTGCTGTGTGTGTGTGTGTGTGTGTGTGTATATATGAAATAAGCGAGTTGTGTTGTGTGATAACGTTAATCTGTTGGAGGCTAATGGGGGTCATTAGCATTTTCAACCAATATCACACACACGTTTTGTCTATTTTAATGAGCATCTTATAGAACTCCTTTGTATTTCTCTCAGATTAATAATATTTCTATATTATTTTTAATAGTTCTATATTATAGGAGATATACATTATCTCTTAACGCAAACCCTAATCGAAACATGTGCAAAACACTAGATTTAAACATGATTTGGCTCACTAGTCAGTTGTCATAATATTTTACTGTATATGGGAGGACTTTTGGCCCTCATAAGTAGTTAAACAAGCGCAAACACACACTCACACACTCACTCGCTCACACACACGTTGTGTTTTCATGTTTTATGGGGACACTCCATAGGCGTAATGGTTTTTAAACTGTACATTATGTCCCCCTACACTACCCCTACCCATCACAGAAAATGTTCTGCTATTTTAGATAATTCTGTATGATTTATAAGCTTGTTTCATCATGGGGACCAAAAAAATGTCCCCACAAGATCAACATTTACTAGTAGGTCCCCATAACGTAGGGAAAACCCACACACACACACACACTTCCTACTATGATTAAGGGACAAATCCTATGCTCTTTGATCTATAAACTATTATCTGTCATAAAAATTAACCAAGCATGAAAACGAAGTGCTTTTAAATGCATCAAGTGTCTGTATGTTAAGGAGTATTTTGGTCTGTCTCTCTAACTAATCTATTGCTAATGGGTTTTCATAAGCGGTTTAGGTTTTATGAATGACTTTTAAATAAGTCAAATAAGGTCTGGTTAATGCTCTTTCAAGAGACATCCACATTTCTTCTAAAACATAAATTACATAGAATTTCACTAGTTGTGTGATTAATCAAGCACGTAAATTCACATCTTTACGTCTTTAGTTACGAAGTGGTAAACCTATTTTTGAAAGCACGGCGGTTTTAAAATATACATCTGAGGTCTGACTGTGTAATTGATGTTGCAGAACAAAACAGGACATTTTCCTCAAGTAAAGTTAACCAAAATATTATTTCGTTCTTGCTCTTTTTTTCAATTTTAGCACAAATGATATAGTGTTCACCGCTTTCAAGCTCAAATTTTGTTCATATTTTGATGCTTTTTAATAACAGAAAATGATTTTTAAAATATTTTTTTCTCCCAAAGTTTGCTAAAAGGGTTGGACAAATGTCAAACGTATACAAAATAAAACACCTTTTGATAACCTCCACAGGTGAATGACCAACAATGAACGCTAAGAGCTTCTTTTCACTGACTATTTGCTGAACATGAAGAAATAATAGTGCTTTTATGCCCTATTTTGTTCCCTATTTGTGAAAAATGCGAGTAATACACACACACACACACACAGAGAGAGAGAGAGAGAGTGAGTGTTTGGGTCAGATGAGATGCACAGCTTTGAGTCGGTCTCATAAAAGAAAAGAAGCTTAACAGAAAACAAGATATGAACTACAAGACACACAGAGAGCTTATCAAAGAGCAAAAGAAAAGAGGGCGAACACTCCCATCTTAATGTTCGCGGAAGCTGGGACACACTTAAGAGGAGGAGGAGATTACAGAGGAATAAAGTGATAATAATAGGCCCTTCAGGAAGAGAGGCAGTGAGACAGACAGAGACTTTAATCAGCTGGATGTGACATATGGGGGATTTTGTTAACCCTCATTAATATTCGTAATAGTCATGTTGGGGTTATTGGCGTCTCTGAACATAAGATGGACGTGAACTTTAAGAGCGTCTCCCTGGTATCTTCACTTGACTAGCATTCTTGATTACAGAAGAGTACAGGGAGTAACCAACTAAAAGTGGCAATGCTTCTAACTTTTTAAAACTTTAGCGGTTTTCCAGCTTTTCAAGTAACAAGCTACTCCTTCCAATCAGGTGTTTTTTGCACAGCTTTACAGTAATCTATGGGAGGACAGCATAAATACATACATTATATATATATAATTTTTTTTTTTTTTTTCATAAATATTTATATATAAATACAAAAATAAATGAGTGCTGTCAAACAATTAATCACGATTAAACACATCCAAAATAAAAGTTTGTGTTTGCATAATATACGTGTGTGTATTGTGTATATTTATTTTGTATATATAAAACCACACACACACACACATATAAATGTATTTATTTAAGAGAAATTTAGCTGTACACACGTATATTTATATATAATTTATATTATAAACATTTCAAATATAAATATAATATATTCTTATTAAATATTTACATGTATGTGTGTGTATTCACATATACATAATAAATATACACACCACACACACGTATATAGATTGCGATCAATCGTTTGACAGCACTAAAATAAATAAATGCAATATATCATTCATTTAATGAATACATTAGCAAATAAAATAAATAAAGAATTTCATGAACTTTGCATTTCTTCATTTCTTTTTTTTTTTTTGGTTTGGTCCTCCATAAATCCAAGTGCAATTTGCATTGCAAAGCTTGAATTGGTTCATTTGGATGGTTGATTTAAATGAACTCCTTCAAAAACCAATTCACTGATTCATTTTGTGTTACCTTTCATTTCAAAATAGTTGTTTTGAACTCAATTATATATGGTCAAGATGCACTCAGTAATATTTTGCCAATATTACACAAGCTGACATGACCTGGACACACACTAAAACTACATGGTTGTAGCACCAAACAAAAACTCAATTTTCCAATTACCAACGCAATTGAAAAAAAATATTCAAGCCTTAACCATGATTTATTTTGTGTGCAAAAGAGTCAAATAAGGATCTCAGTTAGGTTGGCGATGTTAAAGGTGCACTCAGTAATTATGTCGGCTTGTGGTTGTTTTTGCCAGAGATAAATATCATAAAAACACCCTCTTAAATAGTTTCTAAGTGTTTGTTACTGCAGCTCCATGCACATTCTACTGTCTTTTACACACATATTTCTTTTTTCTCAGACAGGTAAACAAGACAAAAAGCAGAAGAAGTCACATTGGATTCACAGGAAGCCAATAGTGACCTGGATCTGATCTGAAAATGGATTTCTGACCAATGCGAACACTGTGGAATATAATTTCCCGAAACACCGTGGAATAATTACCTTTGTTTTAGATAGTATGCTTAGAAACGAAGGCCACACCCCCTCCAGCTCCTCCTGGGGGGGCTGAGCCAATCAGCAGAGGGCATGGGCCGACGGGCGGCTGATGCGTCCAATGCGGTGCCGGCGCTGGAGGTACCTCTAGCTGGGGGGCGGGCCATGCTGTCTCAGAAATGGGGTCCTCTGTGCAGCGTTGGCGTCCAAACGTCGCCGGGCCTCCGCTCGCTTCCGTCATTGAAGAGGAGGACGCAAGCGGCCAATGGTCCGACTCCAGAAACCATGTCGCTGGACCGGATGAGGCGTTGTGAGGTCAACGGCAGGCATGTCGTCAATGCGGCTTCCAGGAACGGACCGGACCAGGAGAGTGAGGTGTATTGTCAAATCAACACTGTCAAAGTCAATCCGAGCCAATCGGGACTGAGAGGGAGTTTAAAACGAACCCCTCGGTATGTTAACGGAAGTGTCGTCGCACCCGAGGTGGTGGGCGGAGTTTGTAGCGAGGGGGCGGAGTCTGAAGAAGCGAGACGGCAGAGTCAAGCAACGACACGTGATTGTAGACGGGGCCAATCGCTGAGAGGGGAAGCGTCCAGGCCGTCCTTGCACTGCGGGAGCGTCGGCTCCTACGCCACGCCCCCTCGGCCATGCCGGATGATGACGTCGTCGCCCAAACTGTGCGCCAGCTGTGGTCGGAGACAGTCTCAAGCCCCGCCCTGCATGGCTCCCGCTTGTCGTAAACGAGCCGCCAGTCAGGTTCAAGCGAGCATGACGCTTCCGACGCCGCCAAGGAAATGCTGTTCACCTCGGCTGCAGAAACAAAACTCCACTGTGGCACAACCAACGTACGCCCAAATTCCCAACAGCGCAACAACATGCTCCACCCCCTCACAATCCGACAAAAAAGACGTGCTCGCAAAAACGGAAGCATCGACGCAGTCTGAAAAACCTAAAAACGACTCGACGACGCACAAAACGCAACACACGCAAACTCGAGTCACACACACAACCAAAACAGAATCAACCGCACAACACGCATCGCAAAAGACTACGGACAAGTGCGCGGCCACGCAAACATCTGTATCCGCCACGTCTAAGCCGATTGGCTGTGAGTCACAAGCCACGCCCACTCTTCCACCCAAGAGAGGCCACCAGTTGCTTGTCAAACCTAAACCAGCACCTCCAGAGCTACTGATTGGCTCAAGGGCGGAACCTAAACCACAAACCCCGCCCCCTCCCCCTCCCCCTCCCTCAGAACCTAAAACTGAGACAGACTCTAAAGACACCCACCCACCGCCAACAGATGAGATCCCACAATGCAACGGGGCACCGGGCGTTCTACACGGACTGCTGCAGAATGTAGAGGAAAACCTGCTGTATAACCAGGAAAAGATCAAAGTTCTTCTCAATGTCATCCAGGATCTGGAGAGGAACAAGGCAATGAGTGAAGGGTGAGCGTGAGATTAAGGCTCGGGAGTTCATGAAAGTGTGTTTGATTTGTGATTCCATGCATCCATCATCCCATAATTCCCCCGGTAACTGATGTATCCTGAGGCAACACCTCGGGAATCTCGATCATCAATGGAACATCGACCCCCTACCGCTCTCTCTATTCTCTCTCTCTCATATTTGATGTCTTACTTTCTGTCTCATCTTCACCGTTGCACCTCCTAACGCATTTACACTCTTTCTCTTTATCTCTTAAAAGTTTCCCTCCTTTTTTATCCTCATACTCACACACTCATCAGAACTCTGATTGAAAGCTCAGATCTGCCAGAATCAATGAAGAAAGTGACTGTGTTGTATGCTTTAAAGTGTTTATATTCATTACATATTCAAGGACATTTAATAGAGGTCTGTGTGCCTGTGGGATTCCCGCTGGCCTTGATTTTATTTGTTGTGACGCAGGATTAAATTTCTGAGCTGTAGAAAAACACAAGTACAGTATGCAGGCTCGGAAACCATATATGCATATATATATACATATATATATATATACACATATTTACATATAATATATATACACACACTCTACGGGTCGAAAGTTTGAAATGATTAAGATTTTTTGAAATATTTTTTCACCAAGGCTGCATTTATTTGATAAAAATTATATTAAAATCTATGAAACTGTGAAATATTATTACAATTTAAAATAACTGTTTTCTATTTTAATATACATTTTTAAAAATGTTAAATTATATGTTAATTACATTTTTAAATATTTTAAAACAAATACTACTGATGCTCTAATATTATCAGACCGAACACAGGCTTTGCTGGTTGATATTTTTGTGAAATATCTGCTTTGATAAACAGAAAGTTCAAAAGAACAGCATTTGAAATAGAAATCTATTGTAACATTACAAAAGTATTTACTGTCACTTTTGAACAATTAAATGCATCCTTGCTGAATAAAAATATTAATTTCTTTTGTTTGTTTTTTTATATTTCTTACCCTGAGGTTTTGAATGGCAGAATATATATATATATATATATATATATATATATATATATGCTGTATATGTGTGTGTGTGTGTGTGTGTGTATATATATATATATATATATATGAATGGACTTCCTTGAAAATGCAGACATGTGTAGGATGAAAATCATTGTGGATGGAAGCAGGATAGAAAAGCACAGACCTCTAATTCAATGTTCTGTGAATGTGTATCACACACTCAAAGTGTGTGTGTGTGTGTGTGTGTGTGATTGTGCAGGTCTTCAGACTGTCTTATATTTTCAGGCGTTGTTCATACAGAACAGGTCAGGACATCAACAACTGCTCAACCTGCCAGAAAACAGCCTGCATTATATACAGGTAAACATTACCATAGCAGTCCTCATATGTCTATCATGTTGCGATTTTAGACTTTTTTCAATGAAACAGCCTGATTTTGCTGCTGTAAACGTCCTCTGTCGAGAATGGCTACTCTTCACATTAACAATGGGAAGCGACGTAATGTTCAAACGTGACTAAACATTCATTGCATGACTTTTTTCAACATCAAAGCATTTCACACTAATCAAAGCCCATTAACAACCACATGCAAAAAACCCGAGCCTCGTTTTTAATTTCACGTCAACTCTCAGAGTTTCAGCAACACTGCTCAACACGGCACGGAGAGCATTAGCTGCTGTCACACAGGACAGACCCATCATACCTGAACAGAACAGAACATGGCTCTATTATTAACTCGAAAAGTCATGTTAAAAATGCAACGCTAGAGAGATGCAGTGCAACATCTAAGACGCATATGATGCATACTGTATGTACAGTACATACTGTAATCAACTATTCTACTATCAGAGGAAGTTTTCTGCTGTGAATGTCAACATTGTCTGCAGGGTACTTAACCTTGTCGATCCTGACATATGTGAAATAATCAGTCATCATATAGTTTCAAAAGTTTGCATATATTTTTTGATGTTATCATATTTCATACGTCTGACTTTTTTATATGTTTACAGGCTTTTATGGTTCATATAGAGTTCATTATAAGAGAATATGGAGAATATAAGTAGGGAAACAATACTATGCAACAACAATGCAATTCGGTGCAGAAGCTGATATGGCCAAAAAGTAAGATGAAATTCTGATGCTTGTAATGCAAATCAATGCAATCTTTGTAACAGTATTACTGACTAAGCTAAAATGCATATAAATATCAGTCATCGCTCTATACCTGCCAATAATGTGTCATTTAAATGCTTGTAGTTTTAAAACATAAAATGCAATGCAATACATTGATGAGAGAGATGAACAAATAAACCATCTGATACTCACATTTAAACATGATTTTTCTAAAGAATGATGTATGATGACCAAGTAAACAAAAGTTGTTCCAGTCCAGCAAGTGTGCATGTAGAAATATTACTAACAATATAAAGGTTTTTTTTTTACATTTACTTTATAAAAATCAGAATTTCCACAACTTTAACTTGATAGAAAACCATAAACTGTCAAACAGACCACAGAAGGCATTATAGCAGGTGTTAACAATTTAGATGCCTTAAAAATTTGCTTATTAAATATGATACAGTAGGTTTTACAGGGTTAGAACAAAATCCTATGACCCATTTAAAGTATTATAAATCATGCACACAGCCACATCTGAGTTATGTCTCTTCTGGGGGCAGAAACAGACAGAACTGCACCAGAAGGCCATGAGGATGATTTAAGAGTTGCATCAATATCCTACAGCCGATCAAAACATCCAACGGCCACCAGAAACACGTGAGCATCTACTCTATGAAGAAGAAACAGATTGTGTTAGTCCTAATTAGTGCTGCTTGCTAAATCAAGCATTATTATTACTATTTATCATAGTTAGGGGTGCACTGTCTTCAAAAAAAGTCTTTAAATAAGCAGTAAAAATGTGTGTGTTTTTCTATAGGTGTGTGATGAATTTTTAGAGGCAGCTGGTTTTGCATTTGTTAATCGAGGGACAGAGAGCTCAAACTCCCATTCAACCGTAATGAAGCCCTGAGGGATAGAAACACACATGCACCGTAAAGCCAGAGAAAACTCTGAACCTGGAGATATCTCTCCTGTCTCACACATGGACAGCTTGCGGACGAGTAAGAAATTCCTAGGGCAGTTTTATCTTCCTTCCTCCTTTTTTCCAGTTGGGATAAACAGGATCGTTATTCCCATACTATGAAGAGCTAATCGCACACTAATGCATGTTTCCAGCGCTCACACTAAGGTAAAGCCTCGGGAATCAATTAAGAGAGATGGATTTCCTATTGAAGTTTAATCTCATGACAATACAGCAAGAGAAAAGCCATGAAAACACACACACACACACACACACAGGTTCTGTTCCAACTGCTTTTGAGCTGCTTTAGGCAGCATACTAACTAAACTGACTGGTTTGCAGTGCCCTACATAGGCAGCAACTCTGTGTAGTGCTCCTCATGTGAAAAGCACAGTAGACTTCACAAATATTCTTTAATTTGTTCATTCATCTGTTCACTTATTTATGTTCATGCATTCATTCATTGATTCAAGCATGCATTGATTTTTTCACGCATTCATTCATTCATGCATGCATTCATTCGTTTGTTCATCCGTTCATCCATTCATTCATTCTTTCATGCATTTATTCATTCATTCATTCATACATGTCATTTGTTCACTCATTCATTCCTTCATCCGTTCATCCATTCATTCATGCATTTAAGCATGTATTCGTTCATGCATGAATTCATTCATTCGTTCATGCATTAATTAATTCATTCATTCATACATGTCATTTGTTCACTCATTCATTCCTTCATTCGTTCATCCATTCATTCATGCATTTAATCATGTATTCGTTCATACATAAATTCATTTATTCCTTCATTCATGCATGTATTTTATTCATTCATTTGTTTATGCATGTAATTTGTTCACTCACTCATTCATTCATTCATTCATTCATCCATTCATTCATGCATTTAAGCATGTATTCGTTCGTGCATGAATTCATTCATTCTTTCATGCATTTATTAATCCATTCATTTATGCATGTAATTTGTTCACTCACTCATTCATTCCTTCATTCGTTCATCCATTCATTCATGCATTTAAGCATGTATTGGTTCATGCGTAAATGCATTCATTCTTTCATGCATTTATTCATTCATTAATGCATGTAATTTGTTCACTCATTCATCCCTTCTTTCTTTCATTCATCCATCCATTCATTCATGTATTTAAGCATGTATTCGTTCGTGCATAAATTAATTTATTCATTCATTCTTTCATGCATTTATTCATTCATTCATTTATGCATGTAATTTGTTCACTCATTCATTCCTTGATTCGTTCATCCATTCATTCATGCTTTTAAGCATGTATTGGTTCATGCGTAAATGCATTCATTCTTTCATGCATTTGTTCATTCATTAATGCATGTAATTTGTTCACTCATTCATCCCTTCTTTCTTTCATTCATCCATTCATTCATGTATTTAAGCATGTATTTGTTCATGCATAAATTAATTTATTCATTCATTCTTTCACGCATTTATTCATTCATTCATTTATGCATGTAATTTGTTCACTCATTCATTCCCTCATTCGTTCATCCATTCATTCATGCTTTTAAACATGCCTTTTTTTCATGCATTAGTTCATTCATCAATTCTTTCATTCATTCATTCATTCATTTGTTCAGCCAATCATGAATCTATTCGTTCATTCATTCATTCATTCCTGCACTCATTTGTTGATTCAATAAATCAATGTAACTATTATCCTAGCAAGAGAAGGTGTCAGACACAAAACTGACAAATTTACAAGAAAATTACTCTACCATAACGTTAAACAACATATTTAAGGCAAGTCAGTTCACTGGCCATCTTGTTCATTGGTAAAAGACACAGAGGTACAGCTGCTATCGGTCTGACATCCTAAACCGTTAGCTGAGATTATGCTTCAATGACATTCAAATTAGCACTAAAGTCTGACAACAACAGAAAAGTTTTGATTCTTCTATACCGACTGAAAAAAAGAAAAGAAAAGAAAAAAACTCGGCATTTAAGGGGTCTTTAAAAATCCGCAGGAAAAAAGTAACATCTGAGCAAAAAAAAATAATAAATTTCCTCTGGGTTTGCTTTGCACTCATGCAAGCCGTGTGATTTATAGCGCCAGATATCCTTTGACTCATGATTTCTGGAAGATAATATTGATGATTAAGATTTTACCCCGTCTGAAAGTGCAGACTCCAGCTTTGAGCTTTCTGACTGAGTGAACGCTCTTCCCTCAAAAGAGCCGTTCATCACAAATTCTGCTTTCATAATTCTTTATCTCTCTTTCTTCCTTTTTCTCTCTGTCTTGCTGCCTTCGTTCTCTAGGGACGCAGGAAAGTTGAGATGGGCTTGGTTATAGTGCTCCTTAAAATACAGAAATGTGCACTCCTCTGAAGTCAAACACTTCCTGTCCCCATGCAAACCTCAGGTGGTTTCTCAGTGGTTACTGGCCCGAGTCAAAAGAATCTCTATGATCCTCTCCATGAATCATTCATGTCCTTAGCCCAAACGTTATACGGCGACGTTTAAAATGTAAGGTTGAAGGTCTCTTTAAACCATGAACACAAAGTCTGAGCAACAACAATAGTAATGCAAACACTACTGACGACAAAAAGCACAATCAACTGCACAGAGAAAAAATGAAACCTCAGCGAAGATGAATTTGCACGGTGCAACAATCATGTAAATGTGTCATCTGGATATGCAAATGAGGCATCACCAACAATTTCTAGTGACAAATGATGCCGTCTGAAATGACAGCAACACTGAAAAACAGATTTACAGCCAGCAAAACCTGTCGAGTTTCAAATGCAATACAGAAATAACTGAAGAAAACAGCATCATGTTTATAGGGGACCTATTATGTCCTTTTTCAAAGTCCTGATTTTTGTTTTTGGGCTCTACTAGAACAGCGTTTCACGCTTGAATGTTCAAAAAACACATTTCTCCCCCCCCCCCCCCCCCCCATATTCTCCGTTGTTGCATCTTCTCTCTTCTCAGCCTGTCAGTGACGCTCTGTTTAGTTCCTGTCTCTATGAAGCACCTTTTTCTAAAAAGCACAATGCGCTCTGACTGGTCGGCTGGAGCGGTGTGTTGTGATTGGTCAAGCGCTTCTGAGAAATGTTTCAACACGCTACTAACTCAACCGGGCCCCGTCCCTTTATTCTGCGTATGAATTATTTAAATGAGCAATACTGTGGCGTGTTCGTTCCCGGAAGAGACCACAATGGAGGCGTTTCAGGAAGCTCCGAAACGGTGACGTTGATGTAGAGAAGAACTCCCGCTGGAGGGACTTTGCAGAGCTTTTTCAAGCTCAAACAGAAAAAGCATAATAGGTCCTCTTTAATATCAGCTGAGCATCGACATTCATCGCATACAATCTCGGAGCGACAAAGGGATGGTTAGAAGGACAATTGTGCAAATAATACAATGATTTAGAGAAGAAATGCAATGGCACAATCGCTGCGGGACGGGTGCGTTTTAAATACAGCGTTCCCTAGGCTATATAACAAGCTGTTGTTGAACATGCTTCACTTATCTCAGTCCCTCATTATGGGCTTTGGTAACCTCCAATACATTCTTTATCAGTCTGTATTATTCTCTCGTGCTTTTTGCTCATCACATCCCTTCTTTTCTCTCTTTCTCTCGACTCGCTTAGTTGCCGGGAAATTGCAAGCAGGACCGTGGCTATACTGTAAATAGAGGGCATAACCCCTCACACACACACACACACACACACACACTCCTCATGATGTAAGACTGCAGTCATGATGAAATGGTCAGAATCGTGTTGGACGCTGTTGTGATAATAGTTTGTGTCAGCGACCTTGGCTCCAAAAGTATTTGTTTCATTCATTTCTACTTTGAGATTAAAAAAAAAAAAAAAAACTCATCATAAAGAGTTCTAATCCTTGATCCGAAACCGAGACGAAGCAAAATATTACGAACTGTCATTTTAAAAACAAAAAAGTATTTGAAAATCACAAAGATAACAACAATACAAGAAGCATACGACATTGGCTTAATTATACGTGCTATTACATTTAAAAACAACCCATGTGAAGTTTATTATTTAAATATGTACAAATTTTCACAACCATTCTAGGTCAAATTAAAGTTAGCAAGATGTTTTCCGTTCGTGAAAGAAAGTAATACTTTTATTCAGCCAGGACTCCTTAAACCGAGCAAAAATGACAGCAAATTATTTCTATTTCAACGAATTATGCTCTTTCTATTCCTCAAAGAATCCTGAGAAAAGTTTCCACAGAAATCTCAAGTGTTTTCAACATTGATAATAATCATAAATGTTTCTCGAGCATCAGATCAGCATATCAGAACGACATGTGACACTGGAGACTGTGAAAAAACTATATATTCACATAGAAAGTTATTTTAAACGGTGATAATATTTCACAATATTACTGTTTTTACTGTATTTCTGATCTTGGTGAGCAGAAGAGACTTACTTTTTCTCTTGGTAACAGCAACTTCTTTGCTTGTGGATGTGGATTTGGCTATTAAACATGATTTCAAACAAATCTGCAGCTGCAATGACTAAACTTCAGAGCTCACAGTCGGTGTTTCTCGAAAGGTTTATACATTATCATTAAAAATCAATCTCTCTATGGAGAAAAAAAAAA
This sequence comes from Opsariichthys bidens, assembly GCA_037194245.1. Lineage (NCBI taxonomy): Eukaryota > Metazoa > Chordata > Actinopteri > Cypriniformes > Xenocyprididae > Opsariichthys > Opsariichthys bidens. The sequence goes on from CM074308.1 coordinate 8,941,084, forward strand.
ATGAATGAGAATGAAAATGATTTTTTTCTTCCTGAACCCTGAAACTTGTAAGAAAGTGAGATGAATGAGGAACTGAACAGAAGGAAAGAGAGAGAGATTGAAGAATGTTCCTCTGTGGGGCTGTCTTTAGTTTTGTTTGTTATTTTGACGTGTCGTATTGTTTTAATGTTCATTTCTGTGTCCTGACAAACAATGTGTCATAACGGATGATGAAAAGAGTTTCTGTTTTCCTTTCTCTCTTTCATCAATAACAATCTTCATTCACAAAAAAAGATGTATCAGTTTCTGTTGTAATTGCATCTTTTTGTCCCGTTTTAATGGATCCTACATATTTGCAACCAACACATATTATTATAATCTTAAAAACAACTTGTTTTATTCTCAGTGCGTTTAACTTCTGTAATTCCGATGTGTTAGTGAGTGTGAAATAATATGTTATTTTTCTCAGTCCACACAGCTTTGATTACATCAATCAAAAGTTGTTCCGGTACTTACAAACAAATTACTTTTGTAAGAAAAAAAATATGAATTTTTTTTAGAAAAACATGCACAGATGAATCATTCACAATAAGACCAGAAGGAACGAAAACAAATAGCAACAAAGATTCATCAGTGAATGTTTCTCTAACGAGAAAATAAAAGGTCGTATTTTTGATCTTTGTTGACATGTAAAAATTTTGCTGTTGAAATTTTTCCAAAATTTTCTTTGGATATTGAATTTAAAATTCCAGTAATCAATAAAGACAAATCAGAATTATTGCAAAATTTATCTTTTTTTTTTTTTTTTTTCATTTCATTTATTCATATTATCTGTCTTTTTAGTGTGGAGCATGACTTCCGCGTGCAGGAGGGCCGATTTCAAAGCATTCTGGAAGCCTTGGATGAAGCGGAGTACGATGTTCCCGCCCCCCTCCCAAAGCCCGCCCACATACGCCCGCCAACCAAGAGCCGCGTCAAGAAACTGAGAAAGAAGTGCTTCTGGTGGCTGTAGAAAACCAATGACACCTTTTATGGAAAAAATGCCAAGATGGAGATGCGTTTATGATATCGGAAAGCAAACATTTGACTGGACGTGTGAATACATTCCAGCTTCCAAAAACAACTTTAAGGCACAGGATAAAGGATTTGCTCTTACCGAATGGATTATACTTTGAAATAATTTGTTCCAGTGTTACGAACTTCTCAAAGCCACGGCTGAACCAAAAGCTCATCTGACATCCTGAAAACTTGAGGACAATTTAAAACCCAAGGAGACCCACAAGACCTCACATCTAACCAGTCAATAAATCCCCTTCATAGTGTCTGACAAGAGTCGATATCCCTCTTTACGCTGATGGACAGAGCGTTACCCCGATGGAGATTCTCCATCTCGTGTCCTCGTCACCGTTCTCTGACCTTTGTGTGCAGATGGCTTTCGTCCCCGACTAATGAATGTCTAAAGCTCTGTCCCCAAACCTAGTCATCTGCCTACCTACACAGCATTTTAAGCAACCAGTAGTTGAGCGTCAGACACGAAGGCCGGCTTATAAGCTTGCAAATGCAACTGCAGAAGAATAAACATCCAAGTTGTTACACTTGGCAATACTGACACATGCTTTAAGGAATAGTTCATTTCAGAATGAAAATTTACTCACTCATGTCATCAAAGACGTTTGTCTTTCTTTCCTCAGTCGAAAAGAAATTAAGGATTTTTCTCCATATAGTGGACTTCAATGGGGTTCAATGAGTTGAAGGTCCAAATTGCAGCTTCAAAGGGCTCTACACGATCCCAGACGAGGAATAAGGCTCTTATCTAGTGAAACGATTAGACATTTTCTAAAAAATTTAAAAAAATAAATGCAAACGCTCGTCTTGCACTGCTCTGCAATGACGCAGAGTAATCACTTTGGAAAGGTCACACATGACGTGGGTGGAAGTACCAAGTGTTTACAAAGCCAACGTGCAAAGATTGATTCCAACAACCTTTACAAATAAAGGTAAAACAACACTGTCAGGCGATTTTGAAGTTGGAGTTTTCCACCATCACGCGTGACCTTTCCAGCATGATTAGGTAATGTGCAACGCAAGATGAGCATTTGTGGTTAAAAAGTGTATATATATATATATATATATATATATTTTTTTTTTTTTTAAAGAAAATGACAGATCGTTTCACGATGAGACTCTTATTCCTCGTCTGGGATCATGTTGATCCTTTGAAGCTGCACTGAAACTGACATTCGGACCTTCAACCTGTTGAACCCCATTGAAGTCCACTATATGGAGACTATAATCCTGGAACGTTTTCCTTCCTTTCATTTTGACTGAAGAAAGAAACACATAAACATCTTGGATGACAAGGGGGTGAGTAAATTATCAGAACATTTTAATTCCCGATTTTAAGTGAACTCGTTTATCCTTTAAATAAATACTCTATTGGAATCAATCAGAGGGTCTGTTTCAGTTGGAGCGCTGCCTGTGACATCAGGTTTCGGAACAGAGTTTAAATGTTTCAAATACTGAAGTTCAGAATTCCAAAAGCTCTAAAATTCTAATGTGATTCTAGAAACAAACGCAGCGTGTCTAAAGGGGCCGTTCATTCCGAACACGTTCTCGTATTACATCTGCACCATTTTTAAGGCTGTGTCAAAGACATTACATTTTTGAAAACGACATGTTCGGCTCCCTTGCAAATGTATGTATGCTCACGTCTCATTGAAATGACCATAATTACTAAGCGAAATTCTACTCTACTCTGAATCATTAATTATTATTTTCTAAGTCAACATTCATTCCCAAAATGTGCAGCTTTATTGATGATGACAGTCAAATTGATCACTAATTTTATTTACATTCATATTCTATGTGAACGTGCACCAGTTAACATCATCTATATCGAAACAAGTGAAACGTTAACATATGTCTATAGAGTTACAGCAGCTCATTCACAACCTTTAATGGACGTTTAAATTGAAGCTGCTGCCATTTTTCAAGTGTTTCTGTTCAATTGAGAGTTTCTGACTTATAATTTGTGAGTTTGAAAAAAAAAAAAAAAGTTGGAAACTGGTAATTATGGTAATTTACTAGTTGAAAACGGGTAATTATGGTCATTTCACCGTGACATGAACGATGGCATTAATGCAATACGGATGCAGCCGCTGAATTCCACACAAACTCACACAAGACTGAATTAAAGTGTAAATGTTGGTGTTCTCACGGACATCGTAGCTTCAATGTTTAGATCCCTCCTGATATTTGCTCTTTGTCTGCACACAGATTACGTAAGGTTCAAACTCGTCTTCCACTCCGTATCTGTCATGTCTAAATGTCCAAACTTGAAAATATACAGTATATATACAAATATATAGAATAACAAATATTATAATCAATGTATTTTTATACGCCAATATTCTGATAGCCTAAAGACTACATTTCCCACAATGCACTCCTTCCTCCCTCCACCTGTTTGTAATTGAGATATTTAAGATGACGTCAATAAAATTGTGTATTTTAATGCAGTCAGTGTTTCTGGTATGGTCACAAATAACACCATTTTACCTCATTGACTCAAAGTAAGAGCGATATTAATAGCGATACTTGGCTTAGTAAAGAGGGACGAGGAAAGGGAAGGGAGAGGATGTGGTGCTTTTGACTCACGATGAGAGTGTGTTCTCGGCCCATCGTGATGACTGTGCGGTTTATCGTCCTCAGCAGAGACGACACAATGTCCTGAATGTGCTGAAATGTGTCTCCCTGGAAGAGAAAGAGACAAAACGCTTGTCATTTGTATTCCAGCGCTGAACCGCATTGCATGCAAACGGTCAAAGATTTTCTCATTAAGTCCCCCAATTAAAACAAACACGCAGAATCACTCTTCAGTTCCTCACCTCAGGGTTTCCTGCTTATGAGCAACAAATCTTAAAGGAATAATTCAGCCCCGTCATTCAAATGAAAGCGAATGGTGACCACGGCGGTCGAGCGAGATTTATTTTCAGCAATTAGCTTTTTATATTTGTGTTGCTTTCTCACATAAAGAATTCAGAAGTCACACGGACTACTGTCGTGATGTCTTCATTTACCAACCTTTGGTCACCATATTACGTTCACTGCGCCGAAAACTGCAGCGTGATTTGATGATTTATTGCTTACGGAATTTGCATTTTTTGCTTAACCATTTCTTTTAATGCTGCAAATGAAACGTGACCTGTGTGTTTGTTTTAGTCGCAGGTCTGGTCTCTCTGGCTCCTTCACACTAATTTATTGTATAAATGTATTGATCGGACTAAAGAGCTCTGGAACAGCTCAGTCGAGTGTGTGTGCGTGGGTATTCCCTACGTTATGGGGACCACATGTAAATTTTGATCTTGTGGGGACATTTTGTTGGTCCCCACAAGGAAACAAGCTTATAAATCATACAGAATGATCTTTTTTGAACATCTAAAATAGCAGAAGATTTTCTGTGATGTGTAGGTTTAGGGGTAGGGGTAGTGTATATAGTATATAAAAAGCATTACGCCTATGGAATGTCCCCGTAAAACATGAAAACACAACATGTGTGTGTATGATGTCAACTTTTATTTCTTTTTTCTTTTTTTAAATCAATTCTGAGAGTTTAAAACCCATCTGAGCCCAAACAAAAATGTTGAGTCCCTTAAAATCAACTTAAATCTTAATACGTTCCTGATCTTTTGCTGCACATTTCTGAACGTTACTCCAAAGAAGGGAAAATGTTTGTTAGAAACTTGTTACAGGGATAGCATGCACAAACACATAAAAATAGCATGACAGCGAGTTTGTTCTCTTGAACACATGGGATGGAAATGGTGCTTTATTTTTAAATGTTTCATGCAATATTCTAATTTTTTGCGCTAACGTTTAGATGGAAACATAGCTATTGTTAAACTACTAAAACTACTCAAAAATAATTTTCGGTAATTGAAATAAAGCTGTAATAAAATGAGATATAAATATTAGACGAAAATGTCAAACTTAAAAAAAACTTGTTGCCTTGGCAAATAAATAAGTTGAAATTCAAGTTCTAAAATGAACTAAAACTGAAATGTAAACTAATTAAAGCTTTTTAATTCAACTAAAATTAAAATGAAATTTGTATTTTAAACTGAAAATGCAAAAAAAAATAATAGCTAATTAAAAATATTAATAAATAGGTAACATTCTAGAACAAGAACTTTACAATAAGATTCTTTGGTAACACTTTATTTTAGTGTCATTGTTACATATGTTACATGTATTTACTATAGTAATAACTACGAACTATGCATAATTACATGCAATTAACCCTAAACCAAACCCTCATCCTAACCCTAAACCTATAGTAAGTACATGCAGTTAATTATTATTACTCAGTTATTAAATGTATTATTACACTGTAATACTGACACCTTAAAATAAAGTGTAACCGATTCTTTAGTTAACATGAACTAATAATGAACTGCACTTATACAGCATTTATTAATCTTTGTTAATGTCAACATTTACTAATACATATTAACATTAGTTAATGTATTGTGAACAACATGAACAACTGTGTTATTATTAACTAATGTTAACTAAGATTAGTAAATACAGTAACAAATGTGTTGCTCATGGTTAGTTCATGTTAGTTAACTAAAGTTTAACTAGTGAACCTCATTGTAAAGTGTTACTGTTTTTTTTTTTTTTATAAAAGTAGCTCATGCATTAAGTAACATAAAGAGTTTCAGCATTCATTATTAAATAAAAATGCTGATGTTACCAGTGCATTAAATAGTGAGATGCAATAATTGATGTTAAAAATGTATCAGAAAATGTTGAAATCAACATAAGATTAATAAATTCTGTACAAGTATTGTTCACTATTAGTTCAAAATAACTAATGTAGGTTTTAATGTTAACAAACGGAACCTTAATGTGCCAATAAATACGATAAATGTATATAAATCATACTAAAATAACACTTGCATCGTTCTAAAACGATCTCTCTGCTTCCCTCTTACGAGTAAATTAAGTTTCTGAACAGCCGACATGATTGATGCAAAACTGGATGTTCAAAAACCTTCTCTCCTGTGTGTGAGAATCACAGGAAAATGACCCGTGTGTGTGCGTGTGTGTGCCACCCCCTCACCGATTTCATGACGCAGAGGCGGATAAAGTGAGGGATTGAGAGAGAGAAACATCTGTTCATTTCTACATGCAGCGTTTCATTTCATATTGTGTTTCTCAGCATCAACAGTTCTTCACTTCACTCTGTCTGTGTCTCTCGTTCTTTCATCTGTTTCTCTCTTTCTCAGAGGTCAGTGGATGACGGCTTAATCATGTACACCTATAATCCCTGCGGTGTGTGTGTGTGTGTGTGTGTGTGGATGCAGATATCTATGTCACCTGCAGCCTGTCATATGGTACAGCTTCCATTTCTCTTTCTCTCTGTCCACAAAACTGCTCCCTCATCAGTCTCACATCACAGTCATGAATCTGTCCAGCTCGTCTTTCACCCCAAAATCAAAAGAAATGATAATTTTGACGAAATTTTAGTCTAATTTAGAGTTTTTGCTTTGAAACAGTTTTTTCAAGGCAATGATAACAATTTGAGTTGTAAAGTATTAAACATCACGGTATTATTTGATGTTTTGCTGATTAAAAAGGTCATGGCAGTAATGAGAATGTAATGGGAAAAAACATAGAAAGTGAGGATTAGAAGCAAAATGTTGCATTACAGTAAGGAAAAAACGAAAAAAAAATATATTTGTAGAAAAAATATAACATCTTTGTTATTAAAAACTAAATAAATAAACAAGCAAGCCCAGAGCATGTGAGAAAAAGTAAGAAAAAAGTAATGTAACGCTTTACTTTCCATATAAAGTAACTAAGTAACGCAATCAGTTATTTTTTAGGAAGTAACGTGCGTCGTTTTTAAAAGCAACTTTCTAATAATTTCATATACACTACTGTTCAACATTTTAGGATTAGACTTATTTTATGAAATAAATTAATGTATTTATTCAGCAAAGATGCATAAAACTGATCAAAAATAACAGTTAAGACATTTATAATGTTACAAAATATTTATATTTCAAATAAACGCTGTTCTTTTGAACTTTCTATGAATCAGAAAATCCTCACAGAAATGTTTTGCATATTTTAAACATGTTTCTTGAGCAGCAAATCAGCATATTAGAATGATTTCTGAGGGATCATGTGACCTGCAATGATTCTTTGATGACAAGAATAAATTACACGTGAAAATACATTCAAATATTTATTTTAAATTGTAATAATACTTCATAATATTACCGTTTTTACTGTATTTTGATTAAACAAATGCAGCCTCGGTGAGCAGAACAAACTTCTTTCAAAAACAATTTTTGAACCGTAGTGTATATGTACATATAATATCTTGTGATTTGACACTTTCTTCATCTTTTCTTCAATCATTATATATTAGAAGGATGTTTGCGATTTCTAAGCAACATAACTTGTCACATTCCAATAAAATGTGCCGTCACAGTCTGCGTTTGAACTCACTAGAATACCTAGACAGCTCATTCTCATCCCAGCATCACCGTAATGTGTGTGTGTGTCTCACACTACAATCGCATGCTCTCACAGATGTTCTCTCATCTGTATTTTTAGAAGAATCATTTGAGGTGAATGATGTTTTGAAGCCTCTCGGAGAGTTTAATTCAAACCGCAGCGTGAAATATGCCCTGCGAGAGAAAGAGAGAGAGAACATCCTCCTCACGCGTCTCTCTTCATCGCTGTTTATTTGAACTGTGAAACGCTCTCAGAATCCTGTTAAAGGGGCAGACGAGAGGAGGCAGGAGAGGTCATGACCCTGTCACATCTTCATTCTGCTCTGTCCTCAACACTCCATCATTCTCATCAGTCGCTCATCTGGATGATCATCATATAAATCACACGGGTCTGACCCGCTCACCTCTCCTCTCTGCAAACAGATCCTTAAGGAATTTGATGGGTTCGATACAAGTTAGAAGTGAAGTGTGTCATTAGTTCGATGTTAAAGGGTTGCAAGCAATCACATCATTATCGCATGACACAAGCTGATTGGCCTCTGCTGATCCTGCAGCCAATAAGCGTCTGACTCCCATGCCGGAAGATCCGGGTTCGAGGCCCGTGCAGAGCGGGCTGAGTAGGCCCCAGGTAGAGGAGTTACATTGGTGCCGTGACCCGGATGGGAGTGAGGTTTAGGGGGTGAGTGTAAGAAATGCTGTAGCGACAGAAACTAGAGGTTATAAACTTTAGCCTCCTTGCCAGAGCGTCCGACTCCCATGCCGGGAGATCCGGGTTCGAGGCACGTGCAGAGTGGGCTGAGTAGGCCCCAGGTAGAGGAGTTACATTGGTGCCGTGACCCGGATGGGAGTGAGGTTTAGGGGGTGAGTGTAAGAAATGCTCTAGCGACAGAAACTAGAGGTTATAAACTTTAGCCTCCTTGCCAGAGCGTCCGACTCCCATGCCGGAAGATCCGGGTTCGAGGCCCGTGCAGAGCGGACTGAGTAGGCCCCAGGTAGAGGAGTTACATTGGTGCCGTGACCCGGATGGGAGTGAGGTTTAGGGGGTGAGTGTAAGAAATGCTCTAGCGACAGAAACTAGAGGTTATAAACTTTAGCCTCCTTGTCAGAGCGTCTGACTCCCATGCCGGAAGATCCGGGTTCGAGGCCCGTGCAGAGCGGGCTGAGTAGGGCCCAGGTAGAGGAGTTACATTGGTGCCGTGACCCGGATGGGAGTGAGGTTTAGGGGGTGAGTGTAAGAAATGCTCTAGCGACAGAAACTAGAGGTTATAAACTTTAGCCTCCTCGTCAGAGCGTCTGACTCCCATGCCGGAAGATCCGGGTTCGAGGCCCGTGCAGAGCGGGCTGAGTAGGGCCCAGGTAGAGGAGTTACATTGGTGCCGTGACCCGGATGGGAGTGAGGTTTAGGGGGTGAGTGTAAGAAATGCTCTAGCGACAGAAACTAGATGTTATAAACTTTAGCCTCCTTGCCAGAGCGTCCGACTCCCATGCCGGGAGATCCGGGTTCGAGGCCCGTGCAGAGCGGGCTGAGTAGGGCCCAAGTAGAGGAGTTACATTGGTGCCGTGACCCGGATGGGAGTGAGGTTTAGGGGGTGAGTGTAAGAGATGCTCTAGCAACAGAAACTAGAGGTTATAAACTTTAGCCTCCTTGTCAGAGCGTCCGACTCCCATCCCGGGAGATCCGGGTTCGAGGCCCGTGCAGAGCGGGCTGAGTAGGGCCCAGGTAGAGGAGTTACATTGGTGCCGTGACCCGGATGGGAGTGAGGTTTAGGGGGTGAGTGTAAGAAATGCTGTAGCGACAGAATCTAGAGGTTATAAACTTTAGCCTCCTTGCCAGAGCGTCCGACTCCCATGCCGGGAGATCCGGGTTCGAGGCACGTGCAGAGTGGGCTGAGTAGGCCCCAGGTAGAGGAGTTACATTGGTGCCGTGACCCGGATGGGAGTGAGGTTTAGGGGGTGAGTGTAAGAAATGCTCTAGCGACAGAAACTAGAGGTTATAAACTTTAGCCTCCTTGCCAGAGCGTCCGACTCCCATGCCGGAAGATCCGGGTTCGAGGCCCGTGCAGAGCGGACTGAGTAGGCCCCAGGTAGAGGAGTTACATTGGTGCCGTGACCCGGATGGGAGTGAGGTTTAGGGGGTGAGTGTAAGAAATGCTCTAGCGACAGAAACTAGAGGTTATAAACTTTAGCCTCCTTGTCAGAGCGTCTGACTCCCATGCCGGAAGATCCGGGTTCGAGGCCCGTGCAGAGCGGGCTGAGTAGGGCCCAGGTAGAGGAGTTACATTGGTGCCGTGACCCGGATGGGAGTGAGGTTTAGGGGGTGAGTGTAAGAAATGCTCTAGCGACAGAAACTAGAGGTTATAAACTTTAGCCTCCTTGTCAGAGCGTCTGACTCCCATGCCGGAAGATCCGGGTTCGAGGCCCGTGCAGAGCGGGCTGAGTAGGGCCCAGGTAGAGGAGTTACATTGGTGCCGTGACCCGGATGGGAGTGAGGTTTAGGGGGTGAGTGTAAGAAATGCTCTAGCGACAGAAACTAGATGTTATAAACTTTAGCCTCCTTGCCAGAGCGTCCGACTCCCATGCCGGGAGATCCGGGTTCGAGGCCCGTGCAGAGCGGGCTGAGTAGGGCCCAAGTAGAGGAGTTACATTGGTGCCGTGACCCGGATGGGAGTGAGGTTTAGGGGGTGAGTGTAAGAGATGCTCTAGCAACAGAAACTAGAGGTTATAAACTTTAGCCTCCTTGTCAGAGCGTCCGACTCCCATCCCGGGAGATCCGGGTTCGAGGCCCGTGCAGAGCGGGCTGAGTAGGGCCCAGGTAGAGGAGTTACATTGGTGCCGTGACCCGGATGGGAGTGAGGTTTAGGGGGTGAGTGTAAGAGATGCTCTAGTGACAGAAACTACAGAAACAAGTTGTCATGATTCAACTATATTTAGGACATTCGTGGGTTAACGTCTTGAGGAGTGTAAACACTGTGGCTGAACCTTAGCACTTGTGGCATGAGTGGAGGACAACATACAGAGAGATAAATCCAACCTTAAATGAAGAACTAGAAGTCTCTCTATAAAAGCAGTAACACTGTTAAAATTATGATTAAAAACACTTTTCATCCCCATAAAATAAGCTAAATAATGTCTTAATATTCTTAAAATATAATTTTAAAATGTATATATAATTCATGTAAATTTCATTGATTTTAAATATTAAGACATATTATAAATATTCTTACAAAGAACATTTGTATAATATTAACATAATACATAATTTTACAACTAATAATAGATGGTAAGTAATATTAATATTAATCTGATTTAAAAATTGCATGCAATTACAAAAACTTTAAATTTAAATATAAATTCATTATAAATATATTTTAAATAAATATATAGTAAGCAATATTAATATGAATATTCATATGTTTAGAGGCCATTCGATTTTAATTTTACATCTACTTAATTTCTCGGAATGACTGAAATGTGTATTAATAAACTTAGTATAATAGTTTATGATGAATTGTTTTCATAAAATTTTGTTCTCAGCAGCAAAATGTCTTGCAACATATGGGGTTTGAATAATTTTGATTGCAACTGTATATACAGATGAATTCAAGTGCTCTACTAAGCATTCATATTTCTTTTAAAATAATGCACCTATTTGCATATATATATATATATATATATATATATATATATATATATATATATATATATATATATATATATATATATATATATATATATATATGCAAATAGGTGCATTATTGACCTATATATGATATATGATATATATACATCAGTGCTGATGTAAACACACACACACCAAAATGACTCTTTGTGAAAGATGGAGCAACAGTTTGGGTTAAACAGGCAGTGCTGATAAACACACGGCTGTGTCCTGACCTCCTTCATTATCTCCCTCTCTCTCTCCCTATCGCCGGTTTCTTTGGAAGTGGAAGTTCAGGAAGTTGTCTAAATGCATCACCGTTCCGGAAAGTGAGATTAGAGCATCAGACTTCAAAGAACCCATGTGTAATCCTCAGCCATTTTAGTAATTAAAAACCCGCTCCAATTTTACATCTAGGTGAGTGTGTGTGTGTTTGATTAGATGCATTTTTATAATCACAATCATAATCCTCTGAAAGTTGGAAGATTTGAATCCTCAAAAACTTGCAAATTCCTAGTCAAAAAGTGCAAAAGAATGCTTGATGTCGACTTATCAGTCTCAAGCGATTTAAATCACAACGTATTATAAAACAGTTTATAATAAGTATGTAATAATATTACAATATAACATTTTTACTGCACTATATTATTTAGCAATGGCAGTAACATCAGAGACTTATTATCAAACTAAATTCAGATCACAACGAATGATAGCAACACAATTTCTCATGGTCTTGGTTGAGTGCATCAATAAACTCTCTAGTTTTCCTGCCTCATTGACGCTTGCTGTGATTGGCTGGTGTATTCGTATTCTGATCTCTGATTGGTTCTTACCACATCGTTACGGCTGAGCACTTCCAGGATGTTGTTCAGGAGTTCAACGCTGTTCCGCTTCTCGTCGTGATTCCCCGCTCCCACCACAGCCAACGCCCCGCTCAGCTCCCTGAGCATCATGGGTAACAAGATGTCACGGCAGTCTGGAAAGAAAAAGTATAAAATATATAAATAAAATAATATTAATATTAAATATTCATTAAACATATGAAAATCCACTAAATTTTATTTAAAAAGTAAAATGTATATAATTTTATTTAAATATTATTGTGGGTATGTGTGTGTGTGCGCGTGTGTTTTTTGTGATTTATGGGTATTACACTGGTATTACGACATACACGTGTTTTATGAGGACATTCATGAGTCCTCATATTTCAAATAGCTTTAAACAATCAATGTTTTATTAAAAATGTAAAAATGCAGAATGATTTCTGTGATGGGTAGGTTTAGGAGTAGAGTTGGTGTAGGGAGAGAATGTACAGTTTGTACAGTATAAAAACCATTACGCCTATGGAGTGTGTGTGTGTGTGTGTGTGTGTGTGTATATAAAAAAAAATTATACATACAAATCAGGATGGACAGATTGGAAATTTTGCATTTTATCATTTACATATCAAATTCTTAAATATTTAGAAGCAAAAATGGGAACAAAATATTCATGAAAAAATAAATTACTACATTTATCTACAGGAATTAATACCACAGTTGTGTTTAATTCACGAGGGTTGGTGAGGTCCAAACCAGAGATTTTAAAGTGAGTTCAATCTGCTGCACTTCTTGACTGACTCTCACTCAAACATCTTTTCCTCTGCCTCTTAAAATCAGCATATTAAAAGCTCATTTACACTCTGGCTCATTACCTAGTGATTATCAACGATGATCAATCTGATTTTGCTGAGAGAGCCAGAGTCAGAGAGAAAGAGAGATAGAAAAGAGAGAAAATAATGCAGAACACAAATGCTCCTTACAAAAGACAATGATGATCAAATATATATATATATATATATATATATATATATATATATATACAGTACTGTGCAAAAGTTTTAGGCAGGTGTGAAAAAATGCTGTAAAGTAAGAATGCTTTCAAAAATAAACTTGGTAATAGATTATATTTATCAATTAACAAAATGCAAAGTGAGTGAACAGAAGAAAAATCTAAATCAAATCCATATTTGGTGTGACCACCCTTTACCTTCAAAACAGCATCAATTCTTCAAGGTACACTTGCACAAAGTCAGGGATTTTGTAGGCATATAGTTAGGTGTATGATTAAACAATTATACCAAACAGGTGCTAATGATCATCAATTCAATATGTAGGTTGAAACACAATCATTAACTGAAACAGAAACAGCTGTGTAGGAGGAATAAAACTGGGTGAGGAACAGCCAAACTCAGCTAACAAGGTGAGGTTGCTGAAGACAGTTTACTGTCAAAAGTCATACACCATGGCAAGACTGAGCACAGCAACAAGACACAAGGTAGTTATACTGCATCAGCAAGGTCTCTCCCAGGCAGAAATTTCAAGGCAGACAGGGGTTTCCAGATGTGCTGTCCAAGCTCTTTTGAAGAAGCACAAAGAAACAGGCAACGTTGAGGACCGTAGACGCAGTGGTCGGCCAAGGAAACTTACTGCAGCAGATGAAAGACACATCATGCTTACTTCCCTTCGCAATCGGAAGATGTCGAGCAGTGCCATTAGCTCACAATTGGCAGAAAACAGTGGGACCCTGGTACACCCATCTACTGTCCGGAGAAGTCTGGTCAGAAGTGGCCTTCATGGAAGACTTGCGGCCAAAAAGCCATACCTCCGACGTGGAAACAAGGCCAAGCGACTCAACTATGCACGAAAACACAGGAACTGGGGTGCAGAAAAATGGCAGCAGGTGCTCTGGACTGATGAGTCAAAATTTGAAATATTTGGCTGTAGCAGAAGGCAGTTTGTTCGCCGAAGGGCTGGAGAGCGGTACACGAATGAGTGTCTGCAGGCAACAGTGAAGCATGGTGGAGGTTCCTTGCAAGTTTGGGGCTGCATTTCTGCAAATGGAGTTGGGGATTTGGTCAGAATTAATGGTATCCTCAATGCTGAGAAGTACAGGCAGATACTTATCCATCATGCAATACCATCAGGGAGGCATCTGATTGGCCCCAAATTTATTCTGCAGCATGACAACGACCCCAAACATACAGCGAAAGTCATTAAGAACTATCTTCAGTGTAAAGAAGAACAAGGAGTCCTGGAAGTGATGGTATGGCCCCCACAGAGCCCTGATCTCAACATCATCGAGTCTGTCTGGGATTACATGAAGAGAGAGAAGCAACTGAGGCTGCCTAAATCCACAGAGGAACTGTGGTTAGTTCTCCAAGATGTTTGGGCCAACCTACCTGCCGAGTTCCTTCAAAAACTGTGTGCAAGTGTACCTAGAAGAATTGATGCTGTTTTGAAGGCAAAGGGTGGTCACACCAAATATTGATTTGATGTAGATTTTTCTTCTGTTCACTCACTTTGCATTTTGTTAATTGATAAATATAAACTATTAACATTTCTATTTTTGAAAGCATTCTTACTTTACAGCATTTTTTCACACCTGCCTAAAACTTTTGCACAGTACTGTATATATATATATATATATATATATATACAATTTTTATTAAGATTAAAAACACAAAATTGTTAACAATGAACACGACCCTTCCTCTCAACGCCATCTCTCTCTCTCTCTCTCTCTCTCTCTCTCTCTCTGTCTCTCTCTCTCTCTCTTTGTCTCTCTCTCTCTCTCTCTCTCTCTCTGTCTCTCGCTCTCTCTCTCTCTCTCTTTGTCTCTCACTCTCTTTGTCTCTCTCTCTCTCTCTCAGAGCTCAAAATGAGTCTCAGCAGGTGAGCTTTCTCTAAAGTGAGCGTGAAGCATCAAGAAAAAGCAGATATCATAAATGCAATGAGTTTACTCAAGATTACTAACAGGGTCTCGCACATCACGGCAGTGAACGGGCAGTTTAACGTACACTTACAGTATTGTTGCACCTTCAGTCTGGTAAATAAATGACAATCATAAACGTTGGCGCTAATGCTAATTACTGAGGCGAACAGTAATTGGATTTGTCACACTTAACGTCCCTGTTAGATAAAGAGCGGTGGAAAGCGGGACTCCTCGGAAAGAGAGATAAATGCCGCTGCGGATCCATCCCTGAGGGAATATTGAGCGATCTGAGCTCATGAAAGGTTCACTGGTGACGCTTTTTATAGCGTCCCGTTCCATCGTCAGTATTACCGCCAAGAACAACAGGGAAATGTGCCGTCGAGCATTTTCTCAAGGCCAAACTGACCCTTTCACCTCCTGGATCAA
The DNA here is from genome assembly GCA_037194245.1 of Opsariichthys bidens. NCBI lineage: Eukaryota > Metazoa > Chordata > Actinopteri > Cypriniformes > Xenocyprididae > Opsariichthys > Opsariichthys bidens. Next base: position 8,956,429 of record CM074308.1, read on the forward strand.
AGCTCAGCGAGTGTGCGTTTATCACTTTCACGACTCAAATGAACCATAACAACATGAAAAACACACAGCTTTCTAACACATCTAGAATGACCCGAACACGCTACACATCAGGAGTTCACCCTCACGGCACACTCGGCTGAGCTGAAACGCTCTTACCTAACAAGAAAAAACTCTTACTCAACAGACTCTATATTACTGTGGACTGATCTTGGCCGAGAGCCACACCAGTGGACAGCCAAAAGTGCTTCATGCATCACTTAGATGACTTTTACAAATAATGAATTTTGAAATTCAAGGAACGTGGAAATGAATAATGGTAAACGCTGTACTTCTGCCAGTTACCTTTCATAGAATACTCTATTGTTTTCTCCTTCTGTCTTAAACACAACAGTCTAATGCAATCTGTTTCCTGAGAGGACTGGAAAGAGGGTGTGATCAGGTGAGACAGGTCACAGTTTACATATGCACTACTGTGAGTCACCAGTGACCACATGTGAACAGATGTCGATTCATGCCTGCATTCATCACTTATTACATCTATGTTGGCATTTGACAAACATAAAGCGTTTTATTGATAGGTAGATAGACAGACAGAGAGAACGACGGAATGATAGACAGACAGACAGAACAATAGAGAGATACAGAACGATACAGACAGACAGAATGACAGAACGATAGGTAGATAGAACGACAAAACAATAGACAGACAAACAGAACGATAGATAGAGAGTAGGATAGATAGACACACCAATAGATTGATAGACAGAATGATAGATAGAGACAGCGCAACAGAATGATTGTCAGCAAGATAGAGAGACAGAACAATAAATAGACAAACAGAACAACAGATAGACAGACAGATAGAACGATAGATATACAGACAGGACAATAGATAGATAGACAGAACGATAGATGCAGTGGGTACGGAAAGTATTCAGACCCCTTTAAATTTTTCACTCTTTGTTAAATTACAGCCATTTGCTGAAATCATTTAAGTTCATTTTTTGCTCATTAATGTATACACAGCACAGATTTATTAAAAAAGAAAAACTGAGATATCACATGGTCCTAAGTATTCAGACCCTTTGCTGTGACACTCATTTATTTAACTCAGGTGCTGTCCATTTCTTCTGATCATCCTTGAGATGGTTCTAGACCTTCACTTGAGTCCAGATGCGTTTGATTATACTGATTGGACTTGATTAGGAAAGCCACACACCTGTCTATATAAGACCTTACAGCTCACAGTGCATGTCAGAGCAAATGAGAATCATGAGGTCAAAGGAACTGCCTGAAGAGCTCAGAGACAGAATTGTGGCAAGGCACAGATCTGACCAAGGTTACAAAATAATTTCTGCTGCACTTGAGGTTCCTAAGAGCACAGTGGCCTCCATAATCCTTAAATGGAAGACGTTTGGGACGACCAGAACCCTTCCTAGAGCTTGCCGCCCGGCCAAACTGAGCTATCGGGAGAGAAGAGCCTTGGTGAGAGAGGTAAAGACTCCAAGATGGTGAGAAATAAGATTCTCTGGTCTGATGAGACCAAGATAGAACTGTTTGGCCGTAATTCTAAGCGATATGTGTGGAGAAAACCAGGCACTGCTCATCACCTGTCCAATACAGTCCCAACAGTGAAGCATGGTGGTGGCAGCATCATGCTGTGGGGATGTTTTTCAGCTGCTGGGACTGGACGACTGGTTGCAATCGAGGGAAAGATGAATGCGGCCAAGTACAGGGATATCCTGGACGAAAACCTTCACCAGAGTGCTCAGGACCTCCGACTGGGCCGAAGCTTTACCTTCCATCAAGACAATGACCCTGAGCACTCAGCTAAAATAACGAAGGAGTGGCTTCACAACAACTCTGTGACTGTTCTTGAATGGCCCAGCCAGAGCCCTGACTTAACCCCAATTGAGCACCTCTGGAGAAACCTAAAAATGGCTGTCCACCAACGTTTACCATCCAACCTGACAGAACTGGAGAGGATCTGCAAGGGGGAATGGCAGAGGATCCCCAAATCCAGGTATGAAAAACTTGTTGCATCTTTCCCAAAAAGACTCATGTCTGTATCAGATCAAAAGGTGCTTCTACTAAATACTGAGCAAAGGGTCTGAATACTTTTTCTTTTTTAATAAATCTGCAAAAATGTCAAGAATTCTGTGTTTTTCTGTCAATATGGGGTGCTGTGTGTACATTAATGAGGAAAAAAAATTTACTTAAATAATTTTAGCAAATGGCTGCAATATAAGAAAGAGTGGAAAAATTTAAGGGGGTCTGAATACTTTCCGTACCCGCTGTATACAGACAGACAGAATGAGAATGTGTATTGAGTGAATTTTAGATATATGCACTGAAAAAAAAACATGTTTAATCACAGGCTTTTCCCCATTTTCTAATCAGACAGTTATTTACTTTAAGGCTGTATAATACCAACAAAGCTAAAAAATGAGCAGGTGAGAAGGCCCTGGTATTGTTGGATCTTTCTACCAGATGCAGAAAGTCACAGTCCTGCTGTAGTGTTCTTGAAGAAAATCATGTGCGAGTATTTAAAACTAATCTAATCTCAGTCAAGTGTCTGTTCTCCTCTCGGGAGAAAAATATCTAGACGACTGCTCCCTTAAGAACCATAACTCGGCCCTTTTCTCTGCGCCAAGAAACCTACGTTCATTTTCATCTGCCGTTCCATCCTGAGAGTTCACAATAAACTATTTCACATGGTAATAAGATGCCATTTCAATTACCCAGCTGGCCTAAACCAGACGGACCCACTATACCGTGCCAGAGAGAACAGTGTGTGTGTGTGTGTGTGTGTGTAATGACATCGACATTGAAGACTGAAATGAGAATATGCTTGTTGAATGCAGCAGTTGAAGGTGTAATTCAATCCACTTTCTATTAGCAAGATTTTAGATGTTCGTGCACAATAATACTCAACAAGTTTCGTCATGCTGTTAATCTATATATTTCTCCTTGATGAAATGTGTTGAGCTTCAAATTCACCTGTAATTCTCTCCTACAGGGCGGAACGAGAGCGCAGCTGTAAATTGGATTCTCGGCTGTCTAAAATGTTGTTTACATACTGATGACAGCAGCACCCGGCGGCTCTGACATCGGCCATTCACAAACTTTAAGATGCACCATTTCCCTGCCTCTTATGAAGGTGGGACATTCAGGGCGAAAACAACAACCGCTGCACTGAAAAACCTCAGGCATTCAAACAGGTATCAGACTTTTAATGCAAGACACAACAGACAAAACCTTTGTTTATGTTTTTTAAGCACTGGTCAATTTTGGGTTATTTTGCTTCCATATCTTGTCTTCTTTCAGACTAGTGGAAAGAAGTTCATTGAAGTTTTTATTAAACTTAAATAGATAATCCATTTCAATTGCAATGCATATCTTTAAAGGCCATTTTCTCAAAATGAGCCAGAATCATTTATATGCCAAACTTTACAGATTTATTCCTACGTATATGTTCTTAGAGGGTTAGTTCACATATGATTCATCTCATTTATAGATCACTATATTACTAAAAACATGGTAGCATTTTGGCACAGGCTTTTATGATATGGACTCGACAGTAATGCAATGACAGTAACTGTGTTAATTCTAATGCCTGATCTGATAAGTAATTATTTTTTTACATTTTTCATCATTTAGCAGACGCTTTTATCCAAAGCGACTTACAAGGGGAGCAATTAGGGGTCAGGTGTCTCGCTCAAGGACACTTTAGTCATGGTATCGAAGGTGGAGAGAGTGCTGTTCATTCACAATCCCCACCTTCAATTCCTGCCGGGCGTGGGAATCGAACCGGCAACCTTCAGATTACAATGTACATGTACATGTACACTCAGAGATTTTTGTCTATGTCAGTAAATCGAACCAGTGACTAAACATTCAACTTCATGTCGTTTCTCTAAGTAGGATGAAGATAATCTGTCATTTAAATGGTGATTAAATTATATGTAGAAAGCGAACAAAGAACGCTCCCTTTACAATCTCTAGAGCTGTCAATCAAACGACAAAAATACTGAGAGCTGGACTCGTGCCAAAATACCTGTTTTATTTAACGAATCTCTTAGTTACGTCATGCTTGCACTGTTAGTTATGATCAAAGTTTGTTAGAGTGCAGAAACTGAGATCATTGCTTTCATCCACTCGACAACATGTCTGTGATCGGCTACAATGTTCATCACTGCAACCTTTCACGCCACGATCTAAATATAATGCTATAGATCTAAATGTAAAGCTATAATTAACACTTTACATGATTAGTTAATCTTGAGGGGTATAATGGTAAAAACGCGCTAAAAGTTTTCAAAAGAGTAATACAGTACTTAGACAAATCATATGCAAAGATGTTAGCCAATCACAGCAGTGGGCGTTCACACGCCCCATCAAACAGAGGGCTAAAATCAGGGCAGGAAAAATGCCTTTTATTTCTAAATTTTGATGTAAAAAGCATATTAAAATTATAAGTACACCCCAGGAAACATTATAAAACAATAAAACAGCACAGTTCATGACCCTGTAATAAAAATTGACTTGTCTATGAATTTGGTGGGTATATTTTTTAATTTACCTGATATATTTTATGGATCAATCATTGCATTCACAGGTAGTAAACAAATTCTTGACCTTCCAGAACACCCTAGCAACCGCATAATGCCCTTGCAACCATCCTGGCAAACTCTACAGCATCATGGTGGTGATTTCTGCAGAAACGAGCACCACCGACTCACAAAATGTAAAAATCTAATTGGCAAACACGGTCAAAATCAGGTCCAATTTTAGGAATTACTTGTTTTGCTCAAGCTGAAGGATCTTAAAGCCCCCCTGCCCCCCCAAAGTCTTGATTATCAATACTGATTCCAAAAAATATTCCCATTTAAATTCCCTGTCTGAGAGCCCAGTTGAAATCAGTGACAAATTCTGCCCACAGATCCTGAAACGAGAGCAACAGATGGTGACACAGAAAAACGGGGACGTAAAAGAATAATAAAAAATTAACAAATAAGAGTGAAATGCGTTTTCTCTGTTGTAATGCCTTTTAACCCAGCAGGATAAACAGTCAGAAAAGCCCTTGGCAAAGCGTAACCATAACAACAGCCACATTAAGGCCTGAGTGGAAAAAACTTTAATTCACTTTCACTGCATTTGAATTAGTCAGATGAGATGAGTGTGTGAGTGTGTGTGTGTGTGTGGCGCACTTCATCATTTTAATGCATCGGCGTAAGAGAGAGTGAATAATGGCAAATTTGTGTATTACTGTGTGTGTGTGTGTGTGATTTCTATATTACTCTAGTTATGTAATGTACATTCTCATCAAGCCTAGAAATAAATTTATCATTAGGGTCACACAAACACACAAATTCATAAAAAAGCACAGCAAACTGAAAAAAATAATAATACTTTAACAGTATATAAAAAGTAAATAAAAGACACACATATGGAAAAATATGAAATAAAGCATTACAGAAGAAAGACTACCGTGAGCTTCTCAACACTTCACCGCTCTGATGGGTTTCAATTCACTAAGAAGAAAGTAAAAAGGACGGATAGGTGGATAAATGGACATTTTTATTTTGATGACTCTGTGTACATATTATATTAGACTGTATTATCATAAAAATGATAACTTATTCATGTGCACTGGCAAGTGAAATAAAATGTCAGACATTCAGATAAAGTTCTGAGTCAGAGGAGAGATGAGTTTGTGAAACTCTTTCATTAAAACTAATCTCCATCTTTGGCTTTTTAGCGCGGCGATTCTGTTTGTATTTATCTGCCATCCGTGGGATCCAGGAACGCTGGTCTGGGATCAGATACGGTCTGGGCGTTTGTTCGGATCTCAGAGAATCATATCAGTGATCGCATTTTCAAAACCAGCTGTGATTTCAAGATCTCTTTGACAGCCTGAGTTAAAAGAACGCAGCAGATCTGTGAGCAGATGAGACTTTCTGGGTAATTCTCTCCTTTTCTTTCTTTTAACGACTCAATCATTTCCGTCTGTCAGGTTTCCGAGCGGAATAATTTCAGCTAACTGCTTTCACATTATTATTCATGAGTCTAATTTCACTTCAAGTGGAAATTAAATGTGTCAGAACCACATTTGAGTGTGTGTTTTCCGTTCAAAGGCCTAAAGTTGCACATCATCATAACTATCATGACTGAGACGTAGAAGTACTTAAAGGGAAACTTCACCGCTGGCAACATAAAACTTGGCTGCCTATACAGTACAGTGCTCAAAAGTACTGACTTCGGTACTGAAGTTTTAAAAAAAAAACGTACTGTTGAGCGGATTAGCAAACTTTTAGTCATAAGGGTGTTGACTCGAGTTGTTCCCGGGTCCAAGAATTCATTTGGCGGGATTTCCACGGAAAGATTGTAGGCTGCAAAGAATCGTAAATACGGAGAGAATGCTGTGACACAGAAGATATGCGTTTTTGTACTCAACATTTTCAAACTGGATGAAAATCCTCGACAAAGCGCACCTTTGGCATACCGCTCTTAATGCATTAATGTTAATCTTGCATACAAACGGAGATTCAGCCATCGTCATCTGCCATCCCAGCATGCCTTGTTTCTCCTCCAGGTGAGGGCCGCACAAACGAGACAAGGCTAATACGGTAGAGGTAATTGAACAGCATTATAAATGTCTCATTGCTCTCACACTCATTTCAGAGTGACATTTCACAAAATGGGGTCTCGTTTTCCAGTGGCCGGCTGGATAAATTTCAATTAAAATGCCTGTCAGGAAGGCTTACAGGAAACACTGTGATTCAAAAATAAATAAAATGACACACGGATACATGAATAAGTAAACAGCTCGCCGCATCATGCGGGGCAAAAGTGGAATCCTCGCATTGTGACCGATGCTTCGTCCTGGACCAATCAGAAGAGGAGAAGGAGCAACACTCATGAATATTTATGAGCGAATGTACTGAACACATACGGAACGGCTGGCTTGTGATTGTTCTTGTAAAATGCAGGAATTTCATTCTGAAGCCTCATGTGTTATGCAAAGTATGAGGATGTCGAATGCAACGGGAATCGAGAAATGGTCATTTACGTAGAAAACGGATGTGGTTTTATTCCAAACTGTTTTATTTCAAGTAACGGAATTTTTTTTTTATGGATTTCGTTTAAGTTAACTATAATAACCCTGACCGTGCACTGACAAGAGTGTGGATTTTAAAACGAATACAAGGGGGGGTGTGAACAGACTTTAAGATAAATGCGCCGGGGTGATGCATCTGCCTATCATGATCATCAAACACACACACACACACACACACGCTGAATATAATCAATCACAACCCTCATGAGCAAAATCATCAGACTCTTTAGTAAAACACACACACACAAACACATTCATCATCCGTCTGCAACGTCTGCGAAGTTAAAGAGCACAAACACACACACACACACACCATTCATCACTTTATAGCATCTAGTTAACAGGCCGTTTGGCAGGAGCAGGCCAGAGGCTATCATATAAACCTAGAGAAAGAAAGAGCGGAGGAAAAGATATGGTGTAAAATAAATGAAATAAGCTGTGGGAAGGGACGGGACGGGAAGGGAAGGGACGGGAAGGGACGGGAAGGGACGGGACGGGAAGGGAAGGGAAGGGAAGGGACGGGACGGGAAGGGACGGGAAGGGAAGGGAAGGGACGGGACGGGACGGGAAGGGACGGGACGGGACGGGACGGGACGGGAAGGGAAGGGAAGGGAAGGGAAGGGAAGGGAAGGGAAGGGAAGGGAAGGGAAGGGAAGGGAAGGGAAGGGAAGGGAAGGGAAGGGACGGAAAGGGAAGGACGGGACGGGACGGGACGGGACGGGACGGGACGGGACGGGAAGGGATGGGAAGGGACGGGAAGGAACGGGACGGGAAGGGAAGGGACGGGACGGGACGGGAAGGGACGGGACGGGAAGGGACGGGAAGGGAAGGGACGGGACGGGAAGGGACGGGACGGGAAGGGAAGGGAATATTATACTAAACATTATTAAATATTGCTTTCGTCTTCAAAATGCTAAAACATTCACACTGAATTTTAATTTATTTTTGTTCACTAAATGCAAAATGCCACATTCAGTCAATAAATTCACTAAGGCAACTACAAATCAACAAATGTTTTGGTGACAATCAACACATGTACAAAGAAGAGCAATTAATATCACAACAAATGACAAACAATAATCACAAAGCATCAAATACAAAAAAAAAAACAATAATCTTATAAAGTAAAAAATTTTGTTCAGACAACCATGTTTGACTAGTTGGTCTAACATTTTTAATGAAGTGTAATGTCAGTTTTTACTGTAGTTTTAAGTACTTTTCACATTTATTCGTATTTATGACTTAAAAGGTCCCTTAAACTAGTAAATGTTTTAGATATTTTTGCCTTTTTTCAGTAAATATAGATTCAGGTGTAAATGAAGAAACAACTCTAGATTTTCAATGGGGTCAAAGACTTTTGTGTGTGCGTGTGAGTGTGTGAGGGTATTCCCTACGTTATGGGGACCATATGTCCCCACAGGTATAGTAATACTAGTAAATGTTGATCTTGTGGGGACATTTTTTTGGTCCCCACTAGGAAACAAGCTTATAAATCATACAGAATTATCTTTTTTGAAAATCTAAAACAGCAGAACATTTTCTGTGATGGGTTTGTACAGTATAAAAACCATTACGGCTATGGAATGTCCCCATAAAACATGAAAACACAACACGCGCACGCGCGCGCGTGTGTGTGTGTGTGTGTGTGTGTGTGTGTGTGTGTGTGTGTGTGTGTGTGTGTGTGTGGTGTGTGTGTGTGTGTGTGTGTGTGTGTGTGTGTGTGTGCGCATTTCACCTTGTCTGTGGAAGAGTTTGCTGCCCACTATCTCAGTCATGGATGCCACCTTATGTTTCTGTAGTTTATCCGGGGGAATACAGGTGTAGAAATCATACAACAGCTTACTGCACACAGACAGACAGGAACATGTATTAAAAAAGTAGGTTAAAACAAGTAAAAAGGGTTTTAATTCAAAGTAATTCATACACTTTCTCATTAGCAATGAATTTTGTGATATTTCTTTTGCGGAACAGAAACTGTCAGCTTGTATTTAGTCTTTAATAAAAGATAAAAATAGAACAAATGAATCCATAAATTAATACTAAAGTTGCTGAGGGCAGAGAAAGTGACCTGTGTTTTATTGATCGAGTCTGAACGCCGCCGGTGTCTCCGAGAAACTACTGTATCATATCGACCCTCTCAAAGCCACTAGAAGCGCCTGTGTTGTGTGTACAGTGATGAATCGGACGTCACACACGCTCAGCTCTAACTAGATAAAAACACTCAAAATAAACTCGGTTTCTGCAACCTGTATGAGAGAAACTCGCTCGGCTGTCTCCTCAAACTCATTAAAAACTCGAGCCGAGACATCAGACATCTGCCTCAGTTACCTGCATGAGCAGCTAAACTGGTTGGTCACATTATGGCTATAATAACATTAGTGTTTGAGAGAAGCTCAGATAAATGTAGAAGGACAGGCGCATTAAAGACCATCAGCGTCAGAATGAAGGAGAATCGGTGCGTTTGTTAGGATTGATTTCTGCAGTTACTGATGTCACAAACTTGACATCAGTCATCAAAGTTTCATCAAGCAATTGTAGAAACTGTTGTTAAGCTCCTCGGTATAGCAGTCAATACGGAGTCAATACTGCATATTGAGAAGGTCAAGTTAAGAGCGGTTTGTGCCGTCTGAGAGAGAGACTGTGTCAGGACTTGTTTTGGACTGTTGAGAGACTCACCTGAGGAGCTTAGCATCGAAAACCGTCTCCACATCTTGAAGGACTGTGGGCAAGTACTTCAGAGCGGCCACCTACGCACACCAAAAAATATATACATAAATGTAATAGAAAATATTTTAAATTGCATGACATAAAAATTGACAAATCAAACATAAAATATTTAAAAAAAATAATAAAATAACATACATACATGCTTTGAATAAAAGTGTTGTTCAATGTTAGTCCATATTAATTAATGAAACCTTATTGTAACTTGTTACCCATATACGCTCACCTAAAGGATTATTAGGAACACCACACTAATACTGTGTTTGACCCCCTTTCGCCTACGTGGCATTGATTCAACAAGGTGCTGAAAGCATTCTTTAGAAATGTTGGCCCATATTGATAGGAGAGCATCTTGCAGTTGATGGAGATTTGTGGGATACACATCCACATCCCAAAGATGCTCTATTGGGTTGAGATCTGGTGACTGTGGGGCCATTTTAGTACAGTGAACTCATTGTCATGTTCAAGAAACCAGTTTGAAATGATTCGAGCTTTGTGACGTGGTGCATTATCCTGCTGGAAGTAGCCATCAGAGGATGGGGACATGGTGGTCATGAAGGGATGGACATGGTCAGAAACAATGCTCAGGTAGGCCGTGGCATTTAAACGATGCCCAGTTGCCACTAAGGGGCCTAAAGTGTGCCAAGAAAACACCCCCACACCATTACACCACCACCACCAGCCTGCACAGTGGTAACAAGGCATGATGGATCCATGTTCTCATTCTGTTTACGCCAAATTCTGACTCGACCATCTGAATGTCTCAACAGAAATCAAGACTCATCAGACCAGGCAACATTTTTCCAGTCTTCAACTGTCCAATTTTGGTGAGCTCGTGCAACTTGTAGGGTCTTTTTCCTATTTGTAGTGGAGATGAGTGGTACCCGGTGGGGTCTTCTGCTGTTGTAGCCCATCCGCCTCAAGGTTGTGTGTGTTGTGGCTTCACAAATGCTTTGCTGCAGACCTCGGTTGTAACGAGTGTTTTTTTTTTTTTTTTCAAAGTTGCTCTTCTATCAGCTTGAATCAGTCTCTCCATTCTCCTCTGACCTCCAGCATCAACAAGGCATTTTCTCCCACAGGACTGCCGCATACTGGATGTTTTTCCCTTTTCACACCATTCTTTGTAAACCCTAGAAATGGTTGTGCGTGAAAATCCCAGTAACTGAGCGGATTGTGAAATACTCAGACCGGCCCGTCTGGCACCAACAACCATGCCACGCTCAAAATGGCTTAAATCACCTTTCTTTCCCATTCTGACATTCAGTTTGGAGTTCAGGAGATTGTCTTGACCAGGACCACAGCCCTAAATGCATTGAAGCAACTGCCATGTGATTGGTTGATTAGATAATTTAATTAATGAGAAATTGAACAAGTGTTCCCAATAATCCTTTAGGTGAGAGTATACCCATGTTATATTCATTATTTTTTATGTATATATTACGCATTATGTGTATCATGTTTTGACAAATGTAAAACACTAATTAATTATGATATGACAAAGAATTTTTTCTAGGTCACTAATCAATAAATTGTGACATTTATCATGTGAACTAATGACCAAACTGGCTTGACCAACCTGACAGCTGGTAAACCCGAGTGACTTTTGTACCTCACTGTGTCATCGATCGTTTAATGTGTGAATTATACATAACAGAACTGAATTTAGGAATAAATACAGTAGTACAGCGCTAAGAACGGACACGCATTCATACCTGCTGCAGTAGTGTTGTGGTGTAGTCACTTTTCATCAGGTTATTGATGGACTCAAATAAACTTTTGAGAGATTCTTCAAACTCAGCCTGTTCCTTCCCTTCATAGAGTCTGAAGAGAGATAGAAGACGTTTGAGAGCAGTGTAATACATCTCACATCTCTGTATCACACAACAGCCATCTTGAATGTTGTAAATTCAACTAAATCTGCTAGACATAACACAACTACCAAACTAATACTGGTTAAGATCCATCCCCATACGGGACAGAATCAGCAACTTCTCTATTCCCAACTAGAGGTCTGCTACCCGACCCGAACCCGACGGGTCCCGAAGGGTTAATGTTTCATGAATATCTTCGGGTTCGGGTCGGGTTTTGGTTTGTAATTAAGAAAAACTATGTAGTTGCCGCCTGACTGAAAGAACACACAAGAGCAGAAGCACATCATTTACATAACCTATTAAAGGTGCACTGTGTAGTTTTTCGTCCACTAGAGGTCACCTATTCAAAACAAAAGGTGTAGCTTGATGACGCCAAGTTTGAGCGAGGAATCTTGGGACATGTGGTCTTCACCTCACAGCCGGTGGGAAAGAATCAGGATAGGACTCAGGCAGAAATCATGTTCATGGATGATTATTAACGTTACTGTATGGAGCAGAGCAGGAGCGAGTGTTGTGGAGCTGAACGAACACAGGGACTTTTATTATGACACAGTTGCCGCTTCCACTTTTCCGGTCATGAGTGTGAGGAAACGCAGCTTGTTCACACTTCGGTAAGAGAGATCCATATTGCAATATCCTATTAAACGCTGGAGGACTTGAGTTGATAAATGGTGTGCAATTCATTTTAAAACATTGTATGATGGAGAAAGTTCTGTATTTCTGTTCAAATAAAGCCGCATCTGATTACGTTAGCTACTTGACAAAAGTGTTTTTCTCTGACACATGGTAAAGCACGGTTCTCGCAGAAAATCAAGAAAATTAGATTGAAACGATATGATTAAACGTGTTGAGCTATATTACAATAATTGGTTTTCTGTCTATAAATGTATCAAAACATGTATGTGTTCCCACACGTAATACAAGCGCCTTTGGTTTCTACAAATTATAACCGGAAACCGAGGTTATGACGCCATTTCAGACACATCCTTGGTTACAGCTGTGATTTTTTCAAGATATGCAAATAATTGGAAACATTTTGGATATTGTAAGTAATCAACTGAACAAAATATATAACACTGGCCTAGTGGTTTTTGGATGTTTTACTGCAAAAAATGTAACATATTGCATCATGTTTTGTGCTCTCATGCACTCTTTCAATCCCAAAACAACAGACGGCACTCAAAACTTAACTATGATTGTGATAAGACTAACAATTACTAAGGAAAAATGCATTACAGTACCAAATGACGCAGGGAAAGCTGCACTTCAATGAAATCTACCGATTAGGAAAAATATTTATCAGTTAAAGTCACTCCTCGTGTTTCCTGGATAACAAGTAAGCCAGGGGATAGCACAAAATTATATATAAACCGCAAAAATTACTGCACAATAATGTGTGTGTGAAGTCTTTGAGTGTAAATCAAATTGCCATCTGTGTCTCTCAGACATCAGAGCTTTGTGAAGAGCAGGGTCTATCAGTAAAATACTGCATGAAAAACATTTTCTACTATTTGATATGTATATATTTAAATCTTTTAAACCCTGAGACGATGTGATACATGAACGGCTGAAATGAGCACAGCTCAGAGAAATGAGAATCGGCTTTGTCAAAAGTAGGCCGCTATTGTCACCGTCACCAGCTGCTGTGCCCAGAACAACCAGCAGAGGGCACTCCTCCCCTGATCACTGCCAGTCAGTCTTGGACTTCATCCCCCACAATGCTTTGCACGCACATGCTATGGTTTCGTTCAGCACACCTGTGGATCGTTATCTTGTTTAATCTGGCTTATTTAAGCGGTATGTTTATGTGCAAACTTTGTGTAGTCTTGCTTGATGTTTTCCACTGCGTGTCTGAGCTTCCTTTCCTGGAGTCTGTGCTTTGTTCCTCTGCCTAGTTTTTTGCATTTTACCCTGAATTGGATTGTCTTGATGGGTTTGTTTGGATATTTGGATTACCCTTAAATAAAAGTACTGCCAAAGACTGATTTCGTGACGACTATCAGCTAAAACTATATGAATTAAATGAAGTGCGTGTGATACGAACTGTAACGGTGGCGTTGGCTTTACCTCATCCAAGTGGATTTGCTTCGGCAGCAGAAAAAAGCTTCTTCTCGACATCAACAACACGAACCAAACTCTTCCAGTCTCAGATACAACTACAGTGTTTGAGGGCGGGGCAAAGGAGGCGTCATTTACAGACAGCCAATGAAAACTACAGGCTGGCTTTATGCAAATTTGTTACAAAGAATCAGAATTGCTTCTTTCTTTTGCGACACAATCACTCCATTTATCTACTCTTTGAAACTTTGCAGGCCTTTTACAGTCATAAACAGCTCTATTACAAACTACATTACAGGTAATATGTGAAAAAGCATGACTGCTTAACACTATTGCAAAGCATCTAGTCAGGATAAAGAGCGTGAGCGTGACCAGGCTCATGGAATTGTTTGGATCTAAAGTCAACAGAAACATCTTTTTCTGAGACAGATCTGGTTGCATTTCAGCTGACAGACGCAGAGGATAGATAGTGTGGTGGTAGCTCTGATAGTGACTTCTGAAACTTCCTTCAATCACACTTTAAACACAGCCCAAAAATGTATCTCTCTCTCTCTGACCCTCATGCAGTTCCTTCATGGTGCTTTCTCTCGTCTCCCTCTCTCCTGTCTCTGTCCATCAGGTCAGTGGTGTGGAGATCTGTCTCTCTCTCCCTGGTTTATCTCTTTGTCTGTCTGTCAGGAGTAACTCGGCACAGATGTTATAGTCGGTGGGGTTTCTGAGGGTGGAGATTATGCTGTAACACACGACAGTATTTACCGCGGTACCGCTGAAGAACAGACGTGATTACTGAAGCATTGTTCCTCTAATCCACATGAGAGCCACAGTTAATACGCCACCTCCGACCCAACACAATACCACACACACTATAATAAACACACACGCGCTCACAAAACAATGATGCACACTGTACATTCTTACATCAAGACAAGTAGATATGCATTTCCTAGAATTAATAAACCTACAGAGAAACATATGCATGCAAACCGACACACTTCATCCTCGACAAAATCACTGCACTTATATATATAGAAATCAAAATCACTGCACTTATATATAGAAATCAAAATCACTGCACCATATATATATATATATAGAAATCAAAATCACTGCACTTATATATATGGAAATCAAAATCACTGCACCATATATATATATATATATATATATATATATATATATATATATATATATATATATATATATATATATAAATCAAAATCACTGCACTTATATATAGAAATCAAAATCACTGCACCATATATATATATATAGAAATCAAAATCACTGCACTTATATATATGGAAATCAAAATCACTGCACCATATATATATATATATATATATAGAAATCAAAATCACTGCACTTATATATAGAAATCAAAATCACTGCACCATATATATATATATAGAAATCAAAATCACTGCACTTATATATATATAGAAATCAAAATCACTGCACCGTGTATATATAGAAATCAAAATCACTGCACCATATATATATAGAAATCAAAATCACTGCACTTATATATATAGAAATCAAAATCACTGCACCACATATATATAGAAATCAAAATCACTGCACTTATATATATAGAAATCAAAATCACTGCACCATATATATATAGAAATCAAAATCACTGCACCATATATATATATATATATATATAGAAATCAAAATCACTGCATTAATATATAAATATAGAAATCAAAATCACTGCACCATATGTATCAAAATCACTGCACTTATATATATATATATATATATATATATATATATATATATATATATATATATATATATATAAATCAAAATCACTGCACCATATATATAGAAATCAAAATCACTTTACCATATATATATATAGAAATCAAAATCACTGCACTGCACTTATATATATATATATAAATCAAAATCATATATATGCACCATATATATATAGAAATCTAAA
>CM074308.1:8982149-9029649 GCA_037194245.1 Opsariichthys bidens
TGTTACCTTTGTCTGTCGATGTTCATCTGCCTGCCCTGTGGACTTATTCCCTGTTTTCCTGTATCTCACTGCCTGCCTTTCTGACCTATTGCCTGGATTTTCACTACGAGCCTGCCTGTTCCCTGCCAATACTGTTTGCTGTTTTCTTGACCATTGCCTGTTTGAATAAAGCTCGCACCTGGATCCCATCCCGCTGACTCGTCATCGCAATTTCACAATATTACAGCTTTTACTGTATTTTTGATCGAACCCTCAGTGAGCAGAAGAGAAAACATTCTTACTCACCTCAAACTTTTCAATGGCAGCGTACATGCCGCATACTATTAAACATTATTTAAAAATGATAGTAGGTACAGTCTATACTTAGTTGTATGCAGTGCACAGTATGCTAGTATATGATGGCAAAAACAATCCATGAGAAACTGACCAATCAAATGACTGATGCAGAGGGGTCACGTGACAATATCTCTGCTATTGTCTTCATTGTGGTATTTTCGAGGAAGGTTTTAATGTTGTCAGTCTCGTTTGGAGTTTCTGATTCAGCTATGAACGTTCGTACTTTCTCACTTTAAGAATCGATCGCCCAAACTTACTGAGAGTAGAGCATTCGGGAGCGGACGATGAATTTGAAGATGTACTCAAGGGCTTTGAGCGTCCTCAGGATGGGTTCGCAGGCCTCTCCTCGACTGGACACGTCCAGATACGTCTTCAGCACGGACATCAACTTCCTACAGCACACAGAACAAGACAGAGAGAGAGTTTGAGTGTGTTCCTGAGGTTCTGTAGACACTGTAATCACCAATGACTCTCTCAATAACTTACACTAAACTACAAAATCAAGACTTTGAGACACCTCACACATAACACAGTATGTCAACAGTAATGCAACTATGACTTGCTATGTTATTTTCAGCATGAAAAAGTCCCTCCAGCGGGAGTTCTTCTCTATATCAGTGTCACCATTTCTGAACTCCCTGAAACGCCTTCATTGTAGTCTTGGGTTTTCTTCCGGGAACAAACACGTCACAATTTTCCTCATTTAAATAATTCACATGCAGAATAAAGGGGCGGGGCCTGGTTGAGTTAGTGTTGAAACTGCCGGTTATGGTAAGGGACGGGACATTTCCCAAACACCGATCACAACGCACTGGTCCAGCCGACCAATCAGAGCACAGTGTGCTTTCAGAAAGAGGGGAGAGACGGAGACAGGAACTGACAGACTGGGAATAGAGGAAATGCAACAATGGAGAATGTGAAAAATTATATAAAGTTTTTTCATTCAAGCGTGAAAACCTGTTCTAGCACATATTACGTCCTCTTTTGATTTAGAGGGTTTCAGGATGTGTAACTGATATTCATATACATCTGATGAGACTCACACACACATACTGCCATCTAGTGTTTAGAAGCACAAAGAAGAGCTTTTGACTTACTTGTAAGCCAGTGTGGCGCTGAAGTGTTGTTTGATATAGGCCTCTAAAACAGTGTTGAAATGCTGAAACTTTCTGTCGGCGATCAGACCGATGATGTAGATCTGAGAGAGAGAGAGAGAGAGAGAGAGAGACTCATCTTTAATGCATCAATTACAACAGTTGTTCCAAACCAAACTTATTTCAAAACAGACAAAATAAGCTTAAAAATGTGCTGTATCTAAAAATCAAGATGTCTTTTTTTTTAATTTGCCCCTTCGACATTGTTATTTTTATACCAGGGTTCCCATAGTCTCGGATTTCATCATTTCTAGACCTAAAATAAAATACTAAATGAAAATATCTATAATGAAAATAATGCGTCAAGCTCTAAAATATTTCGTCAGGTAGAAAAAAAAAAAGGCTCATCCCGTAATCACAAACGTCAAGCAAATTCACAGGACATAAAGATTATAAACTCCGAAAAACACTTAATTCTTGAAGCTAATGGCATTTAATGAATGCAATTACTTAAAACTTATATAAAAAAATAATCTCAAAAGCTTCAAGAATCGAACGTTCTTCAGAGTTTATATTATATACAGCCTTTTTAATACATAATTTTATATTTTAATAAATAAAATGATTTCCCGATCCCATTCCCCTTCAAACGTATATAAAAAATTATAAATCATTGAAACTATTGAATCGTTCTGTTATTTTTTACATTTTTTTTTGTATTCTCATAATCTATCATTTACGGACAAGAATCTATAACCAGAAATGAGCTAAACAGAACACAACTTCCCTTTGGGGGCACGAAATGATTCTTAAATAAAGTAAATGATTTTTAAGTTGTCTTGCAGGGTTAGGGTTAGTCGGCATTTTATTAGCTTTATATAAACACAACAGAAGTCCGTGAAATGCCCCCAATTACGCTCTTAAAATTAAACGTTCTTTATTGGCGTCGATGGTCCCGTAAAGAACCTTCACCACCCATAAAACCCTTTAATTGCACAAAAGGTTATATATATATATATATATATATATATATATTTGGGGTAGTGGTTACTTGGTTGTTGTTGTGGTTCTTTTTCTTTTCTTTTTTTTCTTTCCTCATTTAGTTATATTTTGGAAAGAAATGTGTAAAAGATAAAAGTGCAGACAATATTTTCTCTTTTATGCTTGTCTCTTTAATGATTTAATGTACTTTTTTGTCTGTATAATAAAAATTGTTATTAAAAAAATTGCACAAAAGGTTCTTTATCGTGTAAAAAGCTTCTTTAGAATGAGTGTGTGTCTGTGCTGCTTACCAGAGCGTCAAACACCAAAATATCATAGTCATCAGTCTGAGAATGTTCCATCATGATGTTGAACAGGGCGTCCAAGGTGTCCTGCAAGAACTACACACACACACACACACACACACACACATAAACTAACAAACTTACTGAGCTACAGATGCTTATGTGTAATTTGAGTTCAACACACCTTCACAACCTCCTCTCCATCAATGAGTTTGAGCTCTTGTAGGTTTTGTTTCAGCATTTCAGGACGAGTTCTCCACTTCAGCAGACCCAACAAACCCACTGAGAGACAGAGACAGTGCATCCTCAACTGATTCTTAATCATGATGCATTAATGAATCTGTTTAGTTCATGTGTTTAACAGTGAATGTGTCCGAGAGAGTGTGTGTGTTTGCATTGTGATGGATGTTTCAGGAAGATTCATTAGCGTGATTAATGGGCTTTCTCAAGAACAGCTGTTACAGCACACCTGCGTCTGTGTGTGTGTGTGTGTGTGTGTGTGTGTGTACTTAAATGAGCTTCAAAATAAGTCATTCAACAACAGTGCACACACAAACAAAATTTAAACATTTAGATTTAACCCTATAAAGCATCTACTGTCGTCCGACTAATTTTGTACAAACGTCCTCCTCCAGTGTGAAATCTTTACTGATTTTTATAAAGTATTAAACATAATAACAACTTAGTAATATTTCTAGATGAACACTTATTGCATTATTATTATTAATATTATTTAATGATTAATACATCATCTTGTAGAAAAATCACATTGCGTATAAAAATACGATCATCAGGCTTTTAAGGTTTATTTGTTCATCTGTCATTCATTATTGAATTGCATTATATGTTTTAAAACTGCAGAGCGTTAAAATATCATCTTAATTAGACATGATTAAAGATACAGAGTGACGACTGATACTTAAATGCGTTTTATGAAAATATCAGCTGTACTGTTATAAAAATCTCATTGATTTACATTGCAAGCATCAGAATTTCATCTTAAAAATATCAGCATCTGCACTAAATTGCATATATAAAACTGAGCTGTTTTTTCTCCTCAAGTTTGAGCTCCATATTCTCACTATATCATGAACCATAAAAACCTGACGTATCAAATATGATTTTCAACAACAACAAAAAAACATTTTCATTAAAAAAATATATTATTTAATATTATATTATTCAACATGTCAGGCTTTATATTGTTTATATATAAATATTTAAATTGACTGTATTTACTTTCTTTCTTAACAATAAGACATTCCTGGCCTTTTTGTGAATCGGTGCACGTTATTGTGGAAAATTGCTTGTCTTGTTATCCTTCATCACAATGTAATAACCTGCTTTGCCTCTGAAACGACTTTCCTTTCAGCTCATGTCATCGAGACCTCTTATTTTTCAACCTCCTGTCATATAGAAACACTTTTCCCCACCTGATGAATACAATTCTGACCTACATGTTTTCCTTTTTCACTTGGAAATTCATAGCATTACAGAAGTGAAATGGACTGTGAATGTCATCTCATTTTGAACATGAAAGCAAGCCTACGTAGTGCAATTTTGCCCCATTCGTCCAAAACACACACACACACACACACACACACACACACACACACCGTTTTGAGTGAGCTTTGTGGAGCAGACGAGTGTGGCAATGGTGAACGTGTCTCTGGAGCTGACCGACAGCCCGCCCACACTGCTGGAGCTGCGCATCAGTGTCGCCCCCTTGTGACCGTCGTGGTGACTGCGCTCGGACGGCAGGGACAGGTACGAGCTGACCTCCTCCATACGCTTGCTGTCACCCTACAGAATGGATTAAAATTAAATTAAAAAAGCCTGATTAAATTAACTATCATCCACCATTTTATTTACAGAGGCCAAAACCAACAGAAATTAAAAATAAACACCGAGTGGACAGTAGAGTTCTGGTCTAATGCGTGCATGTGTTTATTTTGTAAATCAAAAAAGACAAATTTGATATCAAACCAATTGCACTAAAACGTCTCTATGATCCACATAGACTCCCATTGCTTTTGGGAAACACGGCCCTGGATTGTTCCGTTAATAATAAATGATGGGGAAAAAGTAAATTCATGATTAAGATTCATTAAAAATTTGTTATTTTTGTGTTATCATATTGTTTTTGTTTTTTTTTTGCTTACTCAGTTAAACACAGTTTATGCTTGAAAGAAGAAAAATGATCTGTCGGTGGTGTCCGAAAAACAAACAAGATTATGTTTCTTATCACATTGACAGATATTGTTTATTGCTTTAAGCTTAGTCTTGTTTAATTTTGATTCATTTTTCAGAAAAGTCATCTTCCTGCTCAAGTAAAAGCATCTTGATTGGAAATTAATTCAAAAATGCTAAGTAAGAAAATATTTTTTTTGCAGAGTATGGATCTTTTCAGGTGGTTTTAAACTGAATTTTACAGATATCGCCAAATTTCGTCGCTCATATATTATTTCCCAACTTAACATGCTTAAGATCAGTAAGGACGTCTACATTTGCTCCAAGGTAAACGTCCGCTTTCCAGAAATTAATGTTGATCACTTATGATAATTTGTGCTTTGACTGAAATCATATAGTAGCTAAAAAGTTCACAGACATTAGAAACGATTATGTTCAGTTATATCAGTATTGTAATTGCGAATAGGTTTGTGCTACTGTACCTTTAAGACATTAATGTGTAAATAATTGCAAAACCTTCAGTTGTAAAGTTCTTAAATTTAA
Organism: Opsariichthys bidens; assembly: GCA_037194245.1. Taxonomy (NCBI): domain Eukaryota; kingdom Metazoa; phylum Chordata; class Actinopteri; order Cypriniformes; family Xenocyprididae; genus Opsariichthys; species Opsariichthys bidens. Next base: position 8,987,599 of record CM074308.1, read on the forward strand.
TTAATTATTGCATCATTTAGCCCTAATCACAGTTTTAAAGAAAAATGGCATATAAAAATGCTTTGCAACATCACAATCCACTGAAAAACCCATGTAAGAATAATATTACATTAATTTTAACCCTTTTGGCCACATTGAGACTTTGTTTCTGACCTTGAAGACAGTGAGCTCATGTATGCCGTCTCTCAGAACGGTTCCGTCTTCCTTCATCAGACGCACAAACGCCATCGCAAAGTTCCTTTCGCTCTTGTCCTTCGCTGCACAACACAAATCACACATTTGTTCATATCCGTATTCATTTCCACCATCATTCAGCATCATATCTCGAAAGCTCAGACATGAAGAGTCTAAATTATAGTTACGATGCTTTTAATTCAATAGCTTTGAGCTAGTGCACACATCGAACTTTTGTCCAACCACCTGCTTTCTAGAATTCAGGCACTTTTTTTCCCTCCAATCAGCGGAAATTTAATTGAGATTGGGATGGCATGCTAATTTGCATGTGTCTACTGTAGTATCCACTGCAAAACCGTAATTAATAGACACGTTAACGTCATGTCAACGACAGCAGCTGAGACCATTTTCAAGGCAAGAGCTGTGATTTTCTACAAACCAAACAATATATATAACAAACATTTGCAAAACTGCTGATCATAAAGTATATACTATCGAAGAAAATTATAAAATTATGACTTCAATAATCAATATTTTATGCAATCAGCTCACTGGTGTCTTCAAAAAAAGTGTAGTTCAGAACTACGGAGGCTTGTAATAAAAAAATAGCTTTATATCTCACATTATAACTAGATATAACTTATAATTGTGAGTTAAAAAGTCAGAATTGACCGTTCGCAAAGCCCCGCCCTTTAGTTACCGTTGCTACGTCCGACAAGTCACGCGCTCTCGCGCCACACATCATGTTCTCACGCCGTGAAAGACACATTGTGGAGCAAAGAGGACACTGACAACGTATGAAACAGCTTCATATTTAATATATCGTCATTTTTTAAAGAAGTTTAATCAATAAATAGCGTCTAGTGTGCGTTTAATGTGTCGTGACAGATCGCTGGAGCTCCTCGTGAAGCATCAAATAAACATGAATGAACATCAGAAGGAATGTCGTTTCAAGCGCGGAAAGTTCAATTGATCAAGTTCACCAACGTTAATCTACTAACTGACAAAATAGCGGATTCAGGGTTATGATTGGTCAGATCGCCTGTCAATCAAACCGTTTGCGAAGGGTCAATTGAGAGTTATAAAGTCGTGGCCTAATGGTGAGGGAGTTGGGCTTGTAATCTGAAGGTTGTTGGTTCGATTCCCACGCTGGCAGGGATTGAAAGTCCCTCCACCTTCGATACCACGACTAAAGTGTCCTTGAGTAAGACACCTAATCCCTAATTGCTCCCCTTGTAAGTCGCTTTGGATAAAAGCGTCTGCTAAATGCAATTACAAGAAAAAATGTAGAATTGTGAGATGGAAAGCCGAAATTAACTTTTTTTTTATTCCATGGCAGAAACAAGCTTCCATACAGAACATGACTGTAGGGACAGTGAAACGTACACTCCTGTGAGGATCGATGACGAAACATGAACCGCAGGTGGATTCTGGGCATCTCCTCCAGAGGAATCGCCACCTACAGGCCAGAGGAAAACATTACCACACACAGACTGAAACCGGGTCGGATTGTGCATAATAACTCTAGTACTACCACTTTAACCTGTTAGCTGTCACCCCGTCTTTGAAAAATCCCAAGAAATGACATACCCAAACTAAAACATATGCCGTTCATGAACCCTTTTATGCACTAAAAGCATAAGTATGGTCTCATTTCAAAGCAGACACTTTGCAGTTTACTGTAAAGTCATAATTAATTATGGTCATAATGAAAAAAAAATAGTTATAAATAGCTTCAAAATTTTGTACAGTTATCAGAAATGTATTTTTATGGAAAATCTTTATGAAAATAAAATTGATGTCAGCCCCTCTGCTATCTGGAAATGCACTCCAGCTGAAGCCACACGTCTGACCATGTTATATTTCAAATATGAAGATGATGCATTTAAAACTCTGAGTTTTATTGAATGTTTTATAAGATCATGTCATGTGATTTAATTTTTATTTTACATCACTTCCTATTCAGTTCTGTATTATTAGTATTTAGGAATGTTTTAAATCCAGTTCTGAAACTGCAAGCTCGCATATATAATGTATTTACACTTCAGAAATGAATTAGCGTCAACATGATCCCATTTAATTTTTTTATGCGTTTTACTGGTCTAATAGTAATTTTTGGACATATTCTTAATGTTGAACCTTCTCTCCAAATCACCTGGCTTCATGAATGGACGGATAAAATGGTTGAATAGAATATGTGGATGAAATCAAGTCATGCCAGGCATTTTTCTTGCTGAACATCATGTTACTGTAAAAACATGTCATATGATGGAAGCAAAATAAGTTGTGAATGCTGTTTAACGCTCGACGTCGCTCTCACCTTAAAAGTTTCCATCCAGCGGGGTTGTTTGATCTGGTAGTAAATGACTGACCTGTACTCGTTCACAGGCCGATCTCCAGCTCCCAGACAGATTGAGTTCTGTACCATAAGAACACGAGAGAGCTGTCAATCAGCACAGAAAGCCCCGCCTACCCCATTTCCTTGTCTTGATTCATAGGCTGACCTTTACAATTTAAATTTATATATAACCAGGGCTGGGTGGGTTACTTTTAAAATGTATTTCACTACAGATTACAAAATACACGCTTTAAAAAGTAATTTGTAACGTATTTCGTTACATTACTCAAGTTTAGTCACTTACTTTGGAATACTAATAAGTGTGGAACAAACACAAAAAAAGGTCATTGCAAGTTTTTATCTCACAATTCTGACTTTTTCCCTCAGAATTGAGTGATATAAAGTTGCAATTGTGAGTTATAAAGTCAGAATTATGAGATATAAACTCACAATATTGAGAAAAGTCAGAATTATGAGATATAAACTGACAATATTGAGAAAAGTCAGAATTATGAGATATAAACTCACAATATTGAGAAAAGTCAGAATTATGAGATATAAACTCACAATATTGAGAAAAGTCAGAATTATGAGATATAAACTCACAATATTGAGAAAAGTCAGAATTATGAGATATAAACTCACAATATTGAGAAAAGTCAGAATTATGAGATATAAACTCACAATATTGAGAAAAGTCAGAATTATGAGATATAAACTGACAATATTGAGAAAAGTCAGAATTATGAGATATAAACTCACAATATTGAGAAAAGTCAGAATTATGAGATATAAACTCACAATATTGAGAAAAGTCAGAATTATGAGATATAAACTGACAATATTGAGAAAAGTCAGAATTATGAGATATAAACTGACAATATTGAGAAAAGTCAGAATTATGAGATATAAACTCACAATATTGAGAAAAGTCAGAATTATGAGATATAAACTGACAATATTGAGAAAAGTCAGAATTATGAGAAATAAACTGACAATATTGAGAAAAGTCAGAATTATGAGATATAAACTCACAATATTGAGAAAAGTCAGAATTATGAGATATAAACTCACAATATTGAGAAAAGTCAGAATTATGAGATATAAACTGACAATATTGAGAAAAGTCAGAATTATGAGATATAAACTCACAATATTGAGAAAAGTCAGAATTATGAGATATAAACTCACAATATTGAGAAAAGTCAGAATTATGAGATATAAACTTATAATATTGAGAAAAGTCAGAATTATGAGATATAAACTTATAATATTGAGAAAAGTCAGAATTATGAGATATAAACTCACAATATTGAGAAAAGTCAGAATTATGAGATAAAAACTGACAATATTGAGAAAAGTCAGAATTATGAGATATAAACTCGCAATATTGAGAAAAGTCAGAATTATGAGATATAAACTCACGATATTGAGAAAAGTCAGAATTATGAGATATAAACTCGCAATATTGAGAAAAGTCAGAATTATGAGATATAAACTCACGATATTGAGAAAAGTCAGAATTATAAGATATAAACTTGCATACTAAATGCACAATTGCAAGAAAAAAAGTCAGTATACATCTCCCAATTCTGACTTTATAACTTGCAATTGTGAGTTTAAATCTCGCAATTCTGAGAAAAAGAAGTCAGAATTGTGAAATGCAAACTCACAATTGTGAGGGGAAAAAAAACTAATTGTGAGAAAAAGTTGCAGTGACGAGTGAATTATAAAATGACTCCCAAAACATGAAAACAGTGGAAAACATGAAACTGAACTCGTCTTTTTCAGACGGTCAGAGTCAGAGAATCACCAATCGCTGTTTAAATGACATTAAAACTCAAAGTAATCACTTTGGTAATCTAAAACACTTTTCAGATGGAACTGGAATCTGATTACCACCCATTTAACATGAAACTGTAATGAAATACAGTTACTCACATTTTGTATTTTAAATATGTAACTAAGTTACTTGTATTTCGTTACTCCCCAACCCTGAATATACAGTAGTTATTAAAAGTTATTTAAATGGTGTTCATTTATTGTAGGATTATATTGCAGTATTTTACTATTGGGAACGGATGCAAGAAGATTTGAACTCTTCTGAATACATTTTGAAAGTATATATTTAAAATATGGACATATAAAAATTATAAAAGCAATTGAAAATATTATGTGGATGCATATGAACTACTACTCTATGCTTTGACTTATACTTTCAATAATAGCATGAACAAATATTATAACAGGTCATTAATAAATATAAATATATTTTAAATGTATATATTTACATTTTTATATAAAGGTATATATAACATTTTTGGGGGAAAATGGGATGTCAATCCACACAGAAAACAGAATATTTCCTAGTCTAAACCATCGGCTGACCTTTGACCTCACGTTAAGGGGTTTCACTCACCGGCACGACCTTCCCCTCCTCGTCACACACCAGCATAATGACCTCCACGTTCTTCTGAGTGGTTTTGTTGTACTTGTCAAAGTCTCCGGAGTGCAGCGTGAGGTAGATGTCGTTACGGATGTCACCCGGCATGATGATCTCAGGAAAACCCAGTTTCCGTGCAACCACAGTGCTCCGGTCCACCAGGTGGGGATATTCCTTTCGGATCTGGATGATGTCGCCCACTAGAGCTTTCATGGTGACCCACAGACCTGTGACAGGAGAAACACAGTCTGACACCCAGTCCTTTCTACTTCAAAATGTTCTTTAATGCTGAACTGTAAAATGAAATTTGTGAAATAGTGTTACTTGCACTGTTAAATGTCGCTGTAGATTTAGCAGCACATTACTGTAAAAACCAACAGTAGAATACTGCATTTTATAATACAGTACAATACTGTATTATTCATTACAGCAGAAGCAGACTAAAATTAGAAAATGCTGTTAAAATACAGTAAAATACTGTTTTGTAGAATTACAGCACTCTTCTTGTGTACTGTAAATGATTACTGTATATGAAAAATACAGTAACTTGCTGGCAACCGTGCTGCCAGTACTGTACTGTAAAAATACAGGAAAATTGTTAACAGTGTGTCACCGGTTTATTTGTGAAATTTACTAGTCATTTCTGAATGAAAACTTTTTTCAGTACTTGTTTGTTAATGCTTTAGAGCAGTTTTGCCGTCAGGATCATGACAAAAATCCAAGCAATTTGTCTACAGTAAAACTTATAAAACTATATTAAAATATATATATATATATATATATATATAATTATGCATTATATATATATATATATATACATATATTATATATATTATATATATATATATATATATATGCATATGCATTATATATATATATTAATATATATATTAATATATATATATATATATATATATATGCATTATATATATACATATATATATATATATATATATATATATATATATATATATATATATATACACATATATTAATGTGCACCATTTATACTAATGGTGACGTGATTACTTCCAGTGTTGGGTAAGTTACTCTTAAAAAGTAATTAATTACAAGCTACTAATTGCACAGCAAAATTGTACTAATTACTTTCTCTAAAAGCACTTCTGAATCCCATATCAGCGTCGAGCAGAAACAACACAAGGACGGAAACCTGAAAATACTCTCAAAATTCTTTCAAATCAATAATATAAAATTGCATGGTTTATTCTTGAACTGACTAAAGTATTTAAAGGTTACATTAAAAATATAGATTTTTAACATTAGACATTACATTTTTATGTTAAATCCACTATTCTTTTATATAGAATTGTTCTATAGTCTCTATATAGTATGTAATACAATTACATCAGATTAAAACTTTAATCTTTTTCAAGGGAAAAGTAATTAAATTACAGTAATGAATTACTCGGTAATGCCGCATTACACCCAACCGGTGCCTTCAGGTGGGGGGTGAAGTAAAATAGCATCATAAATAAAGTGTTCGGCTGTTCATTTCTCCTCGTCTCATTCTCTAATGTCTGTGTTAATGACTAAAAACTCCTGAAGCTCATCGCTCTCTCTCTCTCACAGCTCAATCACTCCGTTCTGCTGCTGTGTGTGTGTGTGTGTGTGTGTTATAACGGTGTTGAGCTGTGATTTGAGCAGAGATAACCACAGAGAGTCGTACCTTGACCTCCGCTGTCACCTCGAGACGTCGTCACCTTGTTTAGAAGAGTGTGCAGAAAGTCATTCTCAGCTAAGACCCTACAAACACACACAGACATGAGAGCACAAGAATAGAGAAACATAATAATTACACTAATTACTTTCTATAATAACGTCACTGTAAATTTGCATTAGTAAATGTGCATTCATAAATGTAAAGAAATATTTACATACAAATGCATGCGTGTATATATATATATTAAAATAGGTGATTAGTACATGTAAAGACATATTAGAAATTAAAAAATGTCATATTTATACAAAAGTCATAATTATATGATAAAAAGTCAAAATTCTGACATAAAATGACAATTATAACAAACCAATTCTAAATTATGAAGAACAAGTTCAATTTATGTGATTAAAAAGATCATAAATTTGACTTTTAATGTCATGCTGACTTAATTATAGCATTATTTTTTATCAATAATATGTATTTTAAATATCATTTGAATGCATATGAACTACTGGTCTATGACTTGACTTAAAGTTGGTTTTATCCAACGTACTTTTGATCATAAAAACAACAGCAACATGTAAATGTAAATAAATAGTTCATTAGGAATGGAAAATGTAATTGAAAATATAACACCGTATTCATATTTGAACGGACATGAACTGGTTCTATATATTAAAGGAGTGAAATCAGATCTCTTACACTATGACAGATGTGTTTGATTAACAGAAAATGAAAATTGTGTAAAAAGGTGAGCAAGGGATGAGAGAACTTCCACGTTTGGGTGAAGTATTCCTGTCAGACAGGGGTGAACTGGAGACGAGAAGAGACTTACGGGTGAAACGGGATGAAATACTGCTTCTCTTCGTCACATTCTGTCTTTCCTTTGATGATGTCGCTGATGTCCATCACTGCCAATAATCACACACATATATATCAGCTGTGCATCTCTATGCCAACTGCAGATCAAACGAGAACATTCCCCCTGATATTTACCAGCCACACCAAACGGCCTCCGCAGGCCTGACGTCCACTTCTTGTGAGGAGCGTCTTTCAGATCCATTCGGCCCACACGCACAATCTGACAGATCAGATAGATCTTCTCTCTGTTCAGGTCTTTATTCCCCAGATCCTTCACAGAGAGCAAGACACTCTTTCAATCCTTAACACATCAAAGAATCTCTACCATCACAACATAAACATTCATTTCTAATATGATTGTTACCTTATGAAAGTCTATTTCCATCAACATGCTTTGGTAAATCATAATTATGAGAATAAAACAAGTCATAATTATTGGATCAAAAGCGGAAATTACAGTATGATATAAAATGTCAAAATTCTGAAATGAGATTACGTAAAAACTCATTATGGCATGAGAAGTCAATGTTATGACATTAAAAGAAAGTTATTAGAAAAGATTTTGATTAAAAAGTCTTCACTGTGATGATAAAAAGCTCAATTATGAGATTAAAGTCAAATTTATGACATTAATAAATCATAATTATGGCATAAAATATCACATTTATGATTATGAGCATAATTGAGAAAAAAGTTAAAAAAAAAAGAGAATAAAAAGTCAAATTTATGAGTCATAATTAGGAGATTAAAGAGTCAAAATTATTGCATAATTATGATGAAAAAATCCAAATGATTAGATAGTCAACTATGACAAAGTCATAATCATGGTAGAAAATGTCAAATTTATCATTAAAAAAAAAGTCAAAATTGAAATTAAACTCATAAAATTATAATCATGAGGGGAAAGTCAAAATTATGAATTTAAAAATTCAACTATGACATGAGTCAAATTTATTTCAGAAAAAATATATAATTTATGACATTAAAAAGTCAAGATTATGAGATTAAAAAGTGTTACATAAAAAGTCAAGTGTAATTATAATGTCATAATTGACTTTTTTAATATTACCATGATTTTTTTGTGTGTGTATGTGTGTGTCAGAAATGGGCTTCAATACAGACATATTGACGAGTGACTTACAGTACGTGTACAGTATCTGTATCTGTGTATCATGACTTACTGTAAAGACCACCTTCAGACTGTTGAGCATCTCAATGTCCTTCGGCAGACCTTTATCCCCCCATCGGACCAGATAATTCTCACTGCAGAGAGAGAGAGAGAGAGAGAGAGAGAGTTAATGACAAACACCAGTTAGAATCATAATTATTAAAGAGTGTGTCAGTGAGACGCACCTGATGTTTGTCTGTTTGTTGGGGTCATACAGAGACATGAAGAGCTCAGAATCCTCCCCGATTCGACACACGAAGTTACGCACAAACACATAGAGGCTGTGTGTGGGAGAAGACTGGATCCGTGCGGACACTCCGGAATGTTCCATCTGAACATTGGACTGCACAGAGAACAACAGAACAGGGTGGTTGTGAAGGTGTTGTCAAGTGGTTGCTAGGGCATTATTATGGAGTTACTATGGTGTCTGGGTGATCGCTAGGTTGTTCTAGGTGGTTGTGAAGGTGTTGCTAAGTGGTTAGTATGACATTATAGAGTTGTTAGAGAGCCCGGGTGATCGCTAGGCTGTTCTGACTGGTTATGAAGGTGTCGTCAAGTGGTTGCTAGGGCATTATTATGGAGTTACTATGGTGTCTGGGTGATCGCTAGGCTGTTCTAGGTGGTTGTGAAGGTGTTGCTAAGTGGTTAGTATGACATTATAGAGTTGTTAGAGAGCCCGGTTGATCGCTAGGCTGTTCTGACTGGTTGTGAAGGTGTTGTCAAGTGGTTGCTAGGGCAATATTGTGGAGTTACTAGGGTGTCTGGGTGATCGCTAGGCTGTTCTAGGTGATTGTGAAGGTGTTGCTAAGTGGTTAGTATGACATTATGGAGTTGCTAGAGAGCCCGGGTGATCGCTAGGCTGTTCTGACTGGTTATGAAGGTGTTGTCAAGTGGTTGCTAGGGCATTATTATGGAGTTACTAGGGTGTCTGGGTGATCGCTAGGCTGTTCTAGGTGGTTGTGAAGGTGTTGTTAAGTGGTTAGTATGACATTATGGAGTTGCTAGAGAGCCCGGGTGATCGCTGGGCTGTTCTGACTGGTTGTGAAGGTGTTGTCAAGTGGTTGCTAGGGCATTATTATGGAGTTACTATGGTGTCTGGGTGATCGCTAGGCTGTTCTAGGTGGTTGTGAAGGTGTTGCTAAGTGGTTAGTATGACATTATAGAGTTGTTAGAGAGCCCGGGTGATCGCTAGGCTGTTCTGACTGGTTATGAAGGTGTTGTCAAGTGGTTGCTAGGGCATTATTATGGAGTTACTATGGTGTCTGGGTGATCGCTAGGCTGTTCTAGGTGGTTGTGAAGGTGTTGCTAAGTGGTTAGTATGACATTATAGAGTTGTTAGAGAGCCCGGGTGATCGCTAGGCTGTTCTGACTGGTTATGAAGGTGTCGTCAAGTGGTTGCTAGGGCATTATTATGGAGTTACTATGGTGTCTGGGTGATCGCTAGGCTGTTCTAGGTGGTTGTGAAGGTGTTGCTAAGTGGTTAGTATGACATTATAGAGTTGTTAGAGAGCCCGGGTGATCGCTAGGCTGTTCTGACTGGTTATGAAGGTGTTGTCAAGTGGTTGCTAGGGCATTATTATGGAGTTACTATGGTGTCTGGGTGATCGCTAGGCTGTTCTAGGTGGTTGTGAAGGTGTTGCTAAGTGGTTAGTATGACATTATAGAGTTGTTAGAGAGCCCGGGTGATCGCTAGGCTGTTCTGACTGGTTATGAAGATGTCGTCAAGTGGTTGCTAGGGCATTATTATGGAGTTACTAGGGTGTCTGGGTGATCGCTAGGCTGTTCTAGGTGGTTGTGAAGGTGTTGCTAAGTGGTTAGTATGACATTATGGAGTTGCTAGAGAGCCCGGGTGATCGCTAGGCTGTTCTGACTGGTTGTGAAGGTGTTGTCAAGTGGTTGCTAGGGCATTATTATGGAGTTACTATGGTGTCTGGGTGATCGCTAGGCTGTTCAAGGTGGTTGTGAAGGTGTTGCTAAGTGGTTAGTATGACATTATAGAGTTGTTAGAGAGCCCGGGTGATCGCTAGGCTGTTCTGACTGGTTATGAAGGTGTCGTCAAGTGGTTGCTAGGGCATTATTATGGAGTTACTATGGTGTCTGGGTGATCGCTAGGCTGTTCTAGGTGGTTGTGAAGGTGTTGCTAAGTGGTTAGTATGACATTATAGAGTTGTTAGAGAGCCCGGGTGATCGCTAGGCTGTTCTGACTGGTTATGAAGGTGTTGTCAAGTGGTTGCTAGGGCATTATTATGGAGTTACTATGGTGTCTGGGTGATCGCTAGGCTGTTCTAGGTGGTTGTGAAGGTGTTGCTAAGTGGTTAGTATGACATTATAGAGTTGTTAGAGAGCCCGGGTGATCGCTAGGCTGTTCTGACTGGTTATGAAGATGTCGTCAAGTGGTTGCTAGGGCATTATTATGGAGTTACTAGGGTGTCTGGGTGATCGCTAGGCTGTTCTAGGTGGTTGTGAAGGTGTTGCTAAGTGGTTAGTATGACATTATGGAGTTGCTAGAGAGCCCGGGTGATCGCTAGGCTGTTCTGACTGGTTGTGAAGGTGTTGTCAAGTGGTTGCTAGGGCATTATTGTGGAGTTACTAGGGTGTCTGGGTGATCGCTAGGCTGTTCTAGGTGATTGTGAAGGTGTTGCTAAGTGGTTAGTATGACATTATGGAGTGGCTAGAGAGCCCGGGTGATCGCTAGGCTGTTCTGACTGGTTGTGAAGGTGTTGTCAAGTGGTTGCTAGGGCAATATTGTGGAGTTACTAGGGTGTCTGGGTGATCGCTAGGCTGTTGTAGGTGATTGTGAAGGTGTTGCTAAGTGGTTAGTATGACATTATGGAGTTGCTAGAGAGCCCGGGTGATCGCTAGGCTGTTCTGACTGGTTATGAAGGTGTTGTTAAGTGGTTGCTAGGGTATTTTTATGGAGTTACTAGGGTGTCTGGGTGATCGCTAGGCTGTTCTGACTGGTTATGAAGGTGTCGTCAAGTGGTTGCTAGGGCATTATTATGGAGTTACTAGGGTGTCTGGGAGATCACTAGGTTGTGCTTTGTGACCGTGAAAGTGTTTAAGCGGTTGCTTGGGGCATTACCTTGCAGTTGTTAGGGAGTCTGGGTGATTGCTAAGGTGTTCTAGGTGGTTACCAAAGCATTGATAAGAGGTGTCTAGAATGTCTGGGTGGCTGCTAGGGCATTATTATACAGTTTCGAGGGTGTCTGTGTGGTTGCTAGTGTATCTAGGTAATTGTACAGGTGTTCTCGAGTAGTTGCTAAGACATTATTATGGAGTTACTATGTCTGTGTGATCGCTAGGCTGTTCTCTATGGTAGTGAAGGTGTTGTTAGGGAGTCTGAGTGATTGCTAGGGTGTTCTGGGTAGTTGTCAAAGCATTCATAAGAGGTGTCTAGAATGTCTGGGTGGTTACTCGGGTATTATTTACGCAGTTTCTAGGGTGTCTGGGTGGTTGCTAAGGTACTGCCAAGTGGTTGCTAGGGCATTATGTGGTTGCTAGGGTGTCTGGGTGATTGCAAAGGCATTACTAAATGGTTGCTGGGTCATTATTATATAGTTGTTACAGGGTTCTGGAAGATGTTTAGTTCGATCCACCTCAGTTAAGGTAATTAAGTTACTCCTCTACATTCACTGTGAATTCACGGGAAGCCATGGGAGCTCATTTCTTTAGTTTCTTCAGCCGTACTTGAAAACCTAAAAATGTTTCATTAAATCGACCAGCTCTCTCCATGATGCTTGAACATGAGAGAAGCTCTTTGAGGTTTCACTCTCAGGATTAGTCTGTAAACCTTTAAACGAAAGTGAAATAAGAAACCTGTTCCTCTTTAATTCTCTCTGTGATCTTGGCCGTTGCGTCCTCGTGTGCTCGGAAGAGGCTGATCACGCTGGCTCGCTCGGGATTGAGAATATTCCCATCAACGTCCCGAACCACCACATCCAGCTCCAAGATCCTGCAGGCAGAATAAGGATTGATTGGACTCGAGTGTTTGGACTCACGCACACATGTGATCGACGTGATTATTCAGCTCACACACAGATCCCTTGAACTGATACATATGTGTTCTTGCGCAGAGCTCTGTGTTCCCATGATGCACCTCTGACGAGATTTCCTCCGTTTCATTAAGATTCGCTCTTAAACTTCACATACAGCAACATTCCAGCATATCACTGGAATGGATTTACACATGTATTTTGTTGTTGTTTTTCATCTACATTTTGTTTGGTTTAGGATTATATTTTCAGGTCTATATTTCATTTTATTATTTACTGAAAACAACAGTCAGTAAAAGAATAAGAACATAGAAACGAATTACAAGCAAAAGCACAAATGAACACAATAAGAAAATATTCAAATTACATTTGAATCACCAATCGCTGTTTAAATGACATTAAAACTCAAAGTAATCACTTTGGTAATCTAAAACACTTTTCAGATGGAACTGTAATCTGATTACCACCCATTTAACATGTAACGGTCATGAAATACAGTGACTCAAACTATGTATTTTAAATACGTAACTAAGTTACTTGTATTTCGTTACTCCCCAACCCTGAGTTCGATGACCTCTTATATATCAAAATCTCAAGGAAAAGTTGATTTCTTAATTCATGACCCCTTTAACTTCTAATCATGTGAATCCATGACACACAAAACAAAGTGAGGGAGGTTTTTCCCTGCAGTAACTCATTACAGTTCAGGTGTCAAAAAGACATTTTTATCCCCTTGAGGTCTGCTAATTAATTCTTTAACGATAATGTGCAAATGAAATAATACATTATGAACAGCCCTGAGATATTAAATCAGCCGACTGGCTATTATACTATATTCGATCAGATTTGTTATAAAGGTTTACCATTTGTAGATGCCATAATATTGTAGTGTGATTACTTTCATACACTATGGAATTTGTTTGGTCCTCCAAAGCAAACAATGCAATAGCATTGCCATGGTCAAGAATGCACACACACACACACACAGGCTGATAAACAGACATGAACACACAAGGAATAGACACTTAGAATATGTACTTGTTTCCATAGTCGATCTTTGAGGTGACTTTCTGCTTGAGTTCTTTAAACTCGTCACTCGGCAGCGTCCCGGACAGGAGCTGGGAACGCCACTCCATTAGATCCCACATCAGCCTCTGGACCTGAGTGAAACGCTCCTTCTTACTGGACTGCAGGGAAACAAAGACAAACACTGATCAGAAGTTCAGGTTGTGCACATGTAATTGACTTATTATTTTGGATGTCTGACTTATTTGAAACATCCAGCAGTATGCAACCTCAGCCGCTTGTCAACCGTCGAGCCAAACCGCTTACCGTTCGGCCTGACGGTGGAAGAGCGGCTCTTGTCACATGACTTTTAGCATAATAAATGCATTATGCATTATTCAGAGAGTGATGTCCAGTTATCATGGTTGCAATTTCAACTGAATTATTTCATTAAATTATATAGTTTAATTTCTAATTCAATTTTGTGTAAAACTGCTGTCAGTCTGACCAAATAATCATTTTTTTTTTTTTTTAAATACTGAAGTCAACTTGAATGGCATTCACAGCCCATTTACTTACATAACGGGGGGTATTTTTATTTTGATGTATTACGTTTTCCAATTTTGAGGTCAACTAAAGAGGAAATAAATTTTTTTATTATTTAACATAAGAACAATTATATACAGCGTTATTTGGTGACAGGTATTACATGACATTAAAGAATACTAAACAGGAATTAAATAACCAAAAAAAAAAAAGAGAAGAAAAAAATAAAATAAATCAGTAAAATAAAGTATATATATATACACATCATATATAATATATGTATATATATATTCTAACATTTTTGACTTCGTACTTGATGTCACCACATTCTGGCAGGTCATTAAATAGAGGAAAAAACATACTGAGCACAGTATGCATACTGTTAAAAAATAGTACACTTAACTCTTTCCCTGCCTTTTTTTTTTTTTTTTTTAAGTTGCCAGCCACGGCCAGCAACATTTCAAAAGAAATCTGCTTTTAAACAAAAAAGTTTTTTTATTCTAGCTTTGTGCATTCTTGAATGTTGGTAAGTTTCATATATATATATATATATATTTTTTTTTTTTTTTTTAAAAAGCAGCGATGATCAAAAAAATAGATTGAGTAAACCACGTCCATCAACGGGTGTTTGCTTCACAGTCCAAACCATTTCCTGGGTCGACATTTCGCGCTATTTTGATTTACATGCTGTTTATAGTTGACGATCGCATTATTTTTCATGTGCATCTGCATACAGATGAGATCGCACGTTTCTGCTTCTTATCTGCCTGTTTTGATCTGGAGATACTGTACTTGCTGAGAAGATGTGTGATAACGTCCCCTAGCGTAAGTGAAAACATGGAAAGCCGTACATTTTCTTCAATGGCGGGGAAGCGTTTTCTCATAAAAGACAATATAAATCGTCAAAGAGAGGGGAAGAGTTAAAAATAGAGGTTCCAAAAGAGGGTTTATTTGCCATAGAAGAACATTTAGGCTTCCACAAAGAACCTCACTGTTCTTAAAAGAACCATTTTTCCCCCAACACTCTTGAAACACAAAGGTTCTTCACTGACATCAATGGTTCTATGAAGAACATATAACATCCACTTGGAACCTTTCCATTAAAGGTTCTTAAAAAGAAACAAAAAATGGTTCTTTTAAGAACTGTTCACTGAAAGATTCTTTTAGGGAACCAAAATGGTTCTTCAATGGCATCACTACCAAAAAAAAATAAAAATGCGTAGTGTAAGGAACATCTTTTAAAAATACAAAGACTTTTGTATAATGGAAAGATTCCATGGATGTTAAAAATTCTTCATGTAATCATTGATGCCGATAAAGAACCTTTATTTTTAACCCACCCACATTTAAACATCTTACCAAATAGAGTTGTTTCCAGATGCTGCCCCATTCTCTCAGTGTGGTGGTCACTTCCTTTACCAGGGGCATCTCAGCTGAGGTTATGATCTCTTCATCTCTACAGAAGAAGAGAGGACGGATGGATGGATGGATGGATGGATGGATGGATGGACAGATGGACAGACGGACAGACAGAAGGACATACTCACCCTCTTTTTTCGACGACAACTTCCTTTAGCTCTATAAAGTTTGCAGGAAATGCTCCCTTAAATAAAGGAAGAAAGTAAATCAGCCAGTCAGTAGCAGAGGAAGTTCAGGTCAGATATTCAGGAAGATAACATTCTGCTCTTGAACAAACAAATAAATATGCATTCACTCACTTTTCTCTCTTTGTTCTTGATCACGTAACCTTTATACCATCCTGGAACAATAACAGAGCGCTTTAGATTTATAGCGCTTGACGGGGAACGTCACACAACATTTGAGAAACTATTTTTTTCCTGAAACATTTTACTTGGCTGTTCGTCTTACATTTTTTACGTGCTTCAGAATGTTTAGAGACCATTCAAAAGTAACATTCTCATAATGTTTGCAAAATAATAAAATAGAATGTTCCCTTAGCATACTGATAACCAAAAAAAGTCTTTAAAACGTTTAAAAAATTTAACATTCGGAAATTTAGTTTTGTCAGTGTAAAGTCAAATCTGAGAATGGTTTCTAAACATATTGATACACATTTCAAACACTGTAAACTGTAGTACAGAATTGTGGAGTTAGACCCTTTTTTACCAATTCTGTGTTCAGGATTTATTGGGCGGAGCTAAGACGGTGGCTCGATGACGCACTGGAGCTACCGAGCCGAGCCCCGCCCCTATAATAACCGCAGCGAATTAACATCCGTGGCTCGCCCGTGAGTCACTGTCATTACAGTTAATTACTAAAGCCTACACTTCAGTCCCGACAGAGGACATCACCGTCGGCCGTTGTGTTTTTCAGCCCAAATGCCACGAAAAACACACAAAACACATCCAAAATGGGAAAGAGCTTTGCGACTGACTGTATACAAATTGATTTGACAAGAAATCTAAGGCATATTTTATGGACTGCTGAAAGCCGTAGAAAAAAGAAGCAAATGCATCGCTGCAATTCACAGAAACAGCTAGACTCGTTTTTTAGTTATCATTTTGTGTCAAAATGTTGGATTTTGGAGTAAAACTGTACCCTATATATTGTATTGTTATATACAACTCATCAATTAAATATTTACTACCATCTTCTATTCTGCATGATTGGGTGATTTTAAATAAACACTGACAATAACCATGCAAGTTTTAGGGCTGGACAATATGACGATATATATGACACATATAAGTGATCACTCGGATTTAGATCAAACTATATTGTATTTATATAAAGCGTTCAGAGGCGGATTGTCAAAATCTGTCAGGAAACACGATTCCTGGCTGCATGTCAATATCCATGTGTAATCCCTCTACCCGGGTCCTACTCGGCTCGCTCTGAGCGGGCCTCGAACACAGGTCTTCCGGCAGTCGGACGCTCTAACAAAGAGGCTAAAGGCTGCAACCTCTAGCGTCTGTTGCCAGAGCATCTCTTGAGGTCAGAGGAGTGAGGTTTACTCGTACAGCAACTACTAGCTGGCCTCCGTTACACTCATCCCCTAAACCTCACTCCCATCCGGGTCACGGCACCAATGTAACCCCTCTTCCTGGGTCCCGATCCGTCTTAGTCAGACGCTCTAACAAGGAGGCTGTTGTTGCAGTCTGTCGTTAGAGCATCTCTTGAGGTCAGAGGAGTGAGGTTTACTCGCACAGCAACTACTAGCTGGCCTCCGTTACACTCACCCCCTTAAACCTCACTCCCATCCGGGTCACGGCACCAATGTAACCCCTCTTCCTGGGTCCCGATCCGTCTTAGTCAGACGCTCTAACAAGGAGGCTGTTGTTGCAGTCTGTCGTTAGAGCATCTCTTGAGGTCAGAGGAGTGAGGTTTACTCGCACAGCAACTACTAGCTGGCCTCCGTTACACTCACCCCCTTAAACCTCACTCCCATCCGGGTCACGGCACCAATGTAACCCCTCTTCCTGGGTCCCGATCCGTCTTAGTCAGACGCTCTAACAAGGAGGCTGTTGTTGCAGTCTGTCGTTAGAGCATCTCTTGAGGTCAGAGGAGTGAGGTTTACTCGCACAGCAACTACTAGCTGGCCTCCGTTACACTCACCCCCTTAAACCTCACTCCCATCCGGGTCACGGCACCAATGTAACCCCTCTTCCTGGGTCCCGATCCGTCTTAGTCAGACGCTCTAACAAGGAGGCTGTTGTTGCAGTCTGTCGTTAGAGCATCTCTTGAGGTCAGAGGAGTGAGGTTTACTCGCACAGCAACTACTAGCTGGCCTCCGTTACACTCACCCCCTTAAACCTCACTCCCATCCGGGTCACGGCACCAATGTAACCCCTCTTCCTGGGTCCCGATCCGTCTTAGTCAGACGCTCTAACAAGGAGGCTGTTGTTGCAGTCTGTCGTTAGAGCATCTCTTGAGGTCAGAGGAGTGAGGTTTACTCGCACAGCAACTACTATCTTTATGGAACACTATCGAGCCCAACCTTTAGTGTAATCGTTTGTTTTCCTCGCATTGTCCCCTATTAAATCCAATCATGCAGTATCTTTTGCCACTCAGTCCAGCTTAGGGAGCGTGTGTCAGCAGGAAAGTGACGTCAATGCATACTT
This sequence comes from Opsariichthys bidens, assembly GCA_037194245.1. Classification (NCBI taxonomy): domain Eukaryota; kingdom Metazoa; phylum Chordata; class Actinopteri; order Cypriniformes; family Xenocyprididae; genus Opsariichthys; species Opsariichthys bidens. The sequence goes on from CM074308.1 coordinate 9,005,889, forward strand.
GATTCAATGATTCAAATTCGGCTGGGTGGTTCATGACACATTTTTCTGTGGTGTGAAAAACTCAGAACATATATTTCAATATTGCTTTACACTGACTTTAAAAGGGAGCGTTAGCAAAATGCTTTTAGAGCTGGGTTATAGAATGCAGATTGTTTCATAGCAGCTTTACAGTAATAAACAGGAAAATACAGTAAGAGAATCAATGCAAACTTCAGATACGAGACAAATTCACATTCTGCTGTAGAGCAGGAGACAATGTCATTATTTAGTTTAGTTTAGTGTTGATTCAGTTCAATAACTGTGAGGATGTTGCAGAATTCGTCAATTATGAAAGAAATTTGATTCAGCTATAAAGCAGCTCTACAGAAAGCAACAGTGTCACAATTCAATTCATGTTCTCGTACCATATAGTGTCAGTGCAGTCAAATAAATATTAAACTTTCATTGCATGACCATAAATTTTAAACCACAGCTCAAACATGACGCAAGTAACGCCAAGGTCATGGCTATGACTCCCAGGGAATGCATGAACTGATCAAATGTACACTTTGCATGCAATGCAATTCACTGGGAAAACTTCTGTTGCGTAATTGCAAAAGTAAATGTAATTTCTCCGAATCCCTCACCTTCACATGACTCCTGTATGTGCACTGTGTCCCCGACCACCAAGGACAACTGCTTTTCCGCTTTGGCGGTGAAATTCCACTTAACTTAATAGAAAAGAGAGAAAATACAAATTGCATGATATTCATCGGATGCACTTGAAAATACATGAAGTGATTCTCCCAAGTCACAGCTTGGATTTATTTCTCAAGTGATGCTCAAACATCAAACAATATGAATTCCCTCCATGTCATCTACTTTGCCTTCTTCCTGTCTAGTGAAAAGAGTCCTGCAATTCATGTGTGGAGCACAAACGCTGAAGGACGCCACACACAGTTTTTTAATTCTTTAGCCAGCATCAATGACATGGAAAACATAAATTGCATCCGCAGAGAACATCATATTACACACACACACACACACTTCATTTCTGCAAGTATGAGATCGTTGGCCTACTTCCTCTCAGAGCAGCTTCCTGTGCGCCACCACACACACAAATACACGCCGCCATCGGCATGTTTACAATTTAAATAGCATTAAAAAAGCAACTAATATGGATTTGCATGAGCAGCTTTTTGTAATAAATTAGTTCATAAGTTATGAGCAACAAAACTGCTCACAACTCACTCACGTTGCCAATCAGAAGTCAAACCACTTTTGCCTTCATTTCAACATTGTTTTGCACAAAAATATCTCATATGGTGTGACTTCTACATTCAAAAATAACTCTACTTAAAGTTACTCGAATCAGTATCACCATGTCATGCTACTGCTGCTCTTCCTCGACACTTCACAAATGAACTTCTGTTGATTAAAATGCAGTTTAAATAAAAATGTTACTTGATTACAGTCACCATATTGGGATACTGGCTGTTTATTAGTACTTATAAAGCACATATTAATGCTTTAATCTGCGTGATCATATCTTACATCCCTTAATTGTACCCAATACCTAAACCTAACTATTAATAAGCAGTAATTAGGAGTTTGAGGTAAAAGTCATCTAATAGTTAGGTAATAGTGAGAATTTGACCCTAATGTAATGTTATTTTTTAATATTTATGATTTGTATTTTCTGTCATATTTATTTGAATTTGTATTATATTTTTTAAAAATATGTTTAAACCGTTGTTATTCTTTTTATTTCAGTTTAAGTTATTTGAGTACATCAAGTTAAACACAAAATATGAGAGATGTTGCTTTGGCAACTAGCTGAAATAAAATAAGGTTATTTTCAAGTAATGTCAAATACAGTCAAATCGATAAATCACAATTAATCACATTATGTGTGTGTGTGTATATGCTGTAATATATAGACACAGACGCATATTATATATTTGCAAACTTTTAAGTTAGATGCGATTATCGATTACTCGCGATTAATCGATTTGACAGCACTAGTTTTTAATGCTTTTAGTTTTAAAGATAATAACCCTGACACAATTGAGTCAATAGTTGACTTGTATTAAGAGTAGAGAGATGTTTAACTGAATCTGGGGAGCAGCTAAGATCATTTCATGAGTTAAAGCTGAGATCTCTGACTTTTGATTGCACACTTGAGCAAATATGAGCACATTTTGAGTCATAAATGAAATAAAGCACAAAAGGAGGCTTGTGTGGGAAACATCTGATTTCTCAATGCTGTCTAGGAGAAACAATCATCACAGGCCTGTGAAAATGAGGTTCCATGAAAATTCAATGTTGCTCGTGTTATTAAATGCTGACAAGCACATTCATTCAACAGGCTAAAGAAACAAATGTAATAAGTGAAACTGTGCAGAGGTTCCTTAAAACATTATTTCAGCTTGATTCAGCTGCATCAAGTGATATTTCTGACTTTAACAAACCAGATGCTTCAAGCACATTTTTTTCAATGTATTTCTAACAAGCGTTCCACGAGTGCGCCATCATGGTGGAATAAATCTGAATGTTTGCAGGATTTCAAAGCAAAACAAGTGCTGAATGATAAAACGCTGCAATCTGTTGAGGCCAGTGACCGTTGGGCGGCTCGACTGATTCGCCTCTGCCCACATCCTGAGAAATAGGAACTGAATTCAAGCAACTATAGATGGCCGGCGCGAGGTGCGCCGGTATTATATACAAACACACGCAAATACACCGAAAACATTCAAACCGTCATTCCTGCACAGATGAATCACATGCACACACAAAAGAAGGGCCAAACTCACCAACGCCATATCTTTCAGAGCTAGTTTTTGTCCAAGGAGCCATTGCTTGGCCTATAAAATGCTCTCCTATGTCTCTTTCTGGCTGTATTTTCTCTTTCGGCGTATCTCAGTTCCTTTCTAATGTCCTACACCGGCTGTTTTTTATGGGTAAGGGTGTGAGAAATAACCAGCATGAAGTACACCTCCTCCTCTCTGTCTGGCTGTCGGCTTCTTCCTCTTCCTCTTTTGGCCTTCCATCGGCTGACAAATGTAACAGCACAACTTCGGCGTGATGACTGAAGCACACGTTTCAATAGCTTTTATCGATTGATGTCTGGAGATCACGTATGTGTTGAGTCTCAAACTCTGCTCTGATCTGTCAGGGTCTGTGATGGAGCACGTAAATCATCATTTATGAATCTTTAATGCTGGAGGAAGCATCTGGTGCGGGACGAGACAAAGCACACATTCCCCTAAGATGTTTGATTTATACATCTGAGAGACTTAATGCAAGCAGGTTTATATAAACACACAAACAAGCTGCTCTGTACTCAACCACCACCAAAATAATGGAAATATTCAACTGCAATACCTATAGTAGCCTGTAGAGGGCACTGATACACCCATGTTCATGCAGTTTGCTGGGTAGAAACTGGGTTATTATTGTAATGAAGGGCGAGTCAGCGAATGAGGTCCAAGTGCAGCTTTATTTATAGACGTATTCAGACAGGCAATGGTCAACTCAACAGCAAACAGTAATGGCAGGGAACAGGCAGGCTCGTAGTGATAATCCAGGCGATAAGTCAAAAGGCAGGCAGAAAGACATCAAAAACAAAGAAACAGGGAGGATCAGGAAACAGGCAGACACGACAGGCATATAACGCTTAGAGTTGCAGTCCGTGTGACAGGGTCCATAGAGTGAGAGGGCGACATATGGTGGTGAGTGGATGAAAGGCAGAGCGGATTCATTACAATTATAACTAAAGCTAAAAATATTAAAACATTTCTATTAATCGAAATAAAGCTGAAATAAAATGAATGTTCTAAAGTACTAAAAGCATTACCTGGAAATAAAAAACTAAAAATTAAAATAAAACAATAAATGAAATCTAAATAGCAGCATTTTTTTTAAAAATTACTATAAACAAAAGAAAGAAAATAATATAAAATATATTTTAAAAAAAAGTTCAAAAATAAAATAAAAAATTCAAAACATTAATTAAACTACTACAGTTAAAAATATTTGATTTCAAAATTTGTTTTCAAATATTTTTTATATTTTTTTAGTTAACGTTTTAAAATGTTGTTGTGTGTTTTTGTGATTTTTATTATTATTTTTTTAACCACGTCTATATACTTTTTACTCATTTTTTATTTTATTTATTTTTTTAGAAATGTTGCCTTGATAATAAACTGATATAAGTTGAAGCACTATAAAAACTAAAACATGAATTAAACTATAATAGAGCTAAAAAAAAATGGTAACACTTTACAATAAGGTTCATTAGTTAAACATTAGTTATGAACTAACCATGAGCAATACATTTGTTACTGTATTTACTAATCTTCGTTAATGAAAATACAGTTGTTCATTGTTCATGTTCACAGTGTATTAACTAATGCTAACAAGATGTTATAATGTTGAAATTAACATTAACAAATATTAATAAATGCTGTATAAGTGCAGTTCATTATTAGTTCATGTTAACTAATGAACCTTATTGTAAAGTGTTACCAGAAAAACTAATATAACACTGAGTAGATATCTTTTTTAATCAGCTTTGCATTATTATTAGTTGTTTTTTTTTTTTGGTTTTTTTTTTTTTTCAAATTTGAATAAATAAACTTATTCGTGGTCATACTTCTGCATTTTACCTAAAACAGGTGAAAAAAGCCTGAGGGAGTCATATTTAGAGACTTGAGGGCTGAGGGACTCTTTTCACTTGGACCTGAAAGAAACCACCTAGTAGCAACCAACCAGAAGACTCAAGCGGCTGCTCAGACAATTATGTTCAGAAAATGTAATTCACTTCCATGGGGATAATATGTGGCAATTGATTCTAAAAATAGCGGGAGGCTGTTACGGCTTTATTTGTTCTGTGAAGAGCATGACTGCTACCCTCTGACATAAAGATAGCCTTTAATTGAAACACAAAGCACCTCTTAATACGCCCCATAATGCATCATTAATTCTAATTTCTTTAAATGGGTCCAGACAGCTCTGCTGGTTTAGAGCACATAAAGCCTTATTTCACCACAAAGCAAAAATATACAGATGAAGATTATATATTTAAAAATAATTATTAAAAAATGCAAATGATTATTTTAAAATAAAATATAATACATTCAACACTGATAATAAATCAGAAAGGTTTCTTGAGCATCAAATAATCATATCAGAATGATTTCTGAAGGATCATGTGACACTGAAGACTGGAGTAATGATGCTGAAAATTCAGCTTTGATCACTGGATATAAATTACATTTTAAAATATATTCAAATAGAAAACGGATGTTTTAAACTGTAATATTATTTCACATTTTGTACTGTATCTAAAAATCCAAACGTGATGAGCAAAAGAGACTTCTTTCAAAAACATGAAAAAAATCTTAGTGATTCCAAACTCGTGAATGCTAGTTTGTGTATACAAATAAAATATATGAATATAAAATAATGTATGTATTGCATTGCACAGATATACAAGCTACCTTTGTTTAAGTGTGAAATATGTCGTTGTTTAATACTCACCAGCATGTCCGTTCCTGCCAGGTTCAAGAGATCGAAAAACACTCTTAAGACACAGTCACAGGAACTATGTGTTATATTATGTGGATAACAAATCAATTGTCACATCCTGTCATGTTTACCTGTAGTTCTGTTCAGTCATTCTCTGTTCATTTGCCCTCATTGTGTGTAGCCTGTTCTGTTAATCACCCTCACCTGTTTCTGTTCTGCCTGATGACGTTCTCCCTCGTTAACTCCCCTTTATATTCTCCTCATGTTGGTTCAGTTGCTGTTGGTTATCGCCTTTGTAAGCTGTGTGTTGCCTGCCTGTCTGTAGTCTCGTTATCTGTTTGGAATTAAAGCCCTGTTTATTCTAAGTTCATTGGACTCGTCCTGTTTTCCTGCGCACAGCGTGACATCAATAATAACAATCAATAGCTAATTGTGAAGCATCGATTAAACATTTCAAAGTAAATGTAACAGTATTGATCAGCATATAAAAGATGTTGAAATGAATTTATTACATTTCGACAATGACAATAAATGATGTGTGTGTGTGTGTGTGTGTGTGTAATGATGAGGAGGAGGCGGCGAATAAAATCCAAATGCAGCTTTAATATAGAGCGTAGTCGTTCAGGCAGAGGTCAACACAACGGCAAACAATAGCAACGGGGAACAGGCAGATTCGTAGTAAGTGTCCAGGCGGGAGGTCAGAGGCAGGCAGAAAACATCAAACAATCAAGGAATAGGCAGGATCAAAAACAGGGTAACCAGACAGGGAAAACCGCTCAGAAATTGTGATATGGAAATCAAACAATACTTCGTGGAGTGCAAGTGGGTGAGTGATCTATTTATAGTGCAAGGAAGAAGCTAATGAGTGTGATGACGAGGATCAGCTGGCGGATAATCAGTGACCGTGTTAGGGATTCTGGGAAGTGTAGTGTGGTGAGGGAGAAGCATGGTGCGTGTGGATGACCTCTAGTGGTGAGTGGGTGTAAAGTGCAGGACCGGATTCATAACAGTGTGTGTGTGTGTGTGTGTGTGTGTGTGTACCCAAATTTGTATAATGACATGCGTATTACACTGGTATTATGACGTGAACGTGAATTATGGGGTCATTTCATGAGTCCTCATATTTCAAATAGCTTTAAAAATATACTGAACAATGTTTTATTAAAAATGTACAAATGCAGAATGTTTTCTGTGATGGGTAGGTGAGTTAGTGTAGGGGGAGAGAATGTACAGTTTGTACAGTATAGAAACCATTATGCCTATGGAGTGTCCCCATAAAACATGAAAACACAACATGTGAGTGTGTGTGTGGTCCTGGTAAACCCTACTACTTTATGGGGACAAAACCCACAAAGATGATAATATCCGAAACCCTTGTCCTTGTGGGGAAAATGTCTGGTCTTATAAATCATACTAAGTGATATTTTTTCCAAATGTAAAAATGCAGAAAGTTTTTTTGTGTGTGTGTGATGGCAGTTAACATGGCAGTTAATAGGCTGAATTTCTGTCATTTCAATAGATTCCCTCATCAGATTCTGACCTTCAGAAAATATAAAGCTGCTTATTGAAGACCTTTCAAGGGGGCTTTTATTTGTGTGATTTATTTCATATTTGAATATCTGCATGACCAGATGACTCTGGTTAATGGCATTCTCAGAGCTGCTTTAATAAAACAGAGAATTACACCAACAGTACAACCAAATTGCCTACACTGGTCCAAACTTTAACCTAGAACCGAGGTCCAGGGATAAAATCACTTACAGGACCAACCAACAAACAAACAAAGAAATAAAGTAGGTAGAAAAATCTGCATTGACTTTCATTTGTAGTCAAGCCAAGGCTCCTTTATTTACTTAGTGCTTTATACAACACAGTTTGTTTTAAAGCAGCTAAACAGGAAATTAATGATTCAGACAGCGCTCAATTCTGCTGTAAAGTTCAGTTCTAATTCAATAGTATCAGTGCAGTCAAATCAATAATACTGATGAATATTAAGTGCCCCTAACTAAGTAAGCCAGAGGTGAAACTAGCTGCATTTCCATTATCCCTCAAATTGCACAAATTGAAGTTGCTCCAAATGGAAGCACGTCGATTTCTCAGAAAAAACATATTTATTGCAAAATAAAATGTTACGCTCATATGAGGTGGTTTTTCAGGCAATTTGAAACAGGAAATCTTCGCAAAACTACAAGGTAAACAATTTTCTTTCATTTACAGGTCACCTGGCGTATATATGAAATTCAATCAATCATTAAACATGTCGCAGGATATTTGGACAGAAACGAGACAGAGTTCTTTATTAAAGTCATGAAGACAAAAGAAATATTGGATTCTTAAGAAATGCTACAATTTATCAAGACCTTTAAGCACATATGAGGGAGAAACACACAGAAAAACCTCATACGTGGCCACAAGCCTTCCTTGATATTAATGCCTCACCAACTTCCACATTAAAGATACGAAGAAAGTGTAAACTGGCATTCCGCCAGTAAGTGGAATAGAGAAGGCGTGGGACGTAGCTTAATGAACTGCGAGAGTTTTACACTTTCTTTGTAACTTGAATACGGAAGGCGACTTGGCACAAGTTAGATATTTTACTTCACAAATAAAGATTTTTTCCACCAACGCATCGCTTCGCTTCAGAAGGCCTTTATTAACCCTCAGGGGCCGCGTGGAATACGGTTTTGTTGGATGGATGTGTTTCTTCAGCTCAAACTTGTTGATCCCTGCTCACTGCCATTATAAAGCTTGGATGCGTCAGGATATTTATTAATATTTCTCTGTTTGCGTTCATCAGAAAGAAGAAAGTCATTCTAACCTAGGATGGCTTGAGGGTGAATAAAGCTTGGGGAAATTTTCATTTGAAAGTGAACTAATCCTTTAATACTAGTTACAGAATAAACATGAATGAACATCTGAAGGTATTAAACGTATTATCTCTCGTTTAATCACTCTTAATCACTATTATAAAACATCTCATAAATACTGTGTCACGAATCATTTATCTCAGGCGAGTCCACAACTTTGAAGAAATGAAATGAAAGTATTCAGAGCCCCTTAAATTTTTCACTCTTTGTTATATTGCAGCCATTTGCTAAAATCATTTAAGTTCATTTTTTCCCTCATTAATGTTCACACAGCACCCCATTTTGACAGAAAAACAGAATTATTGACATTTTTGCAGATTTATTAAAAAAGAAAAAGTATTCAGACCCTTTGCTCAGTATTTAGAAGAAGCACCTTTTGATCTGATACAGACATGAGTCTTTTTTGGGAAAGATGCAACAAGTTTTTCACACCTGGATTTGGGGATCCTCTGCCATTCCTCCTTGCAGATCCTCTCCAGTTCTGTCAGGTTGGATGGTAAACGTTGGTGGACAGACATTTTTAGGTCTCTCCAGAGATGCTCAATAGGGTTTAAGTCAGGGCTCTGGCTGGGCCATTCAAGAACAGTCACGGAGTTGTTGTGAAGCCACTCCTTGGTTATTTTAGCTGTGAGCTCAGGGTCATTGTCTTGATGGAAGGTAAACCTTCGGCCCAGTCTGAGGTCCTGAGCACTCTGGTGAAGGTTTTCGTACAGGATACCCCTGTACTTGGCCGCATTCATCTTTCCCTCGATTGCAACCAGTCATCCTGTCCCAGCAGCTGAAAAACATCCCCACAGCATGATGCTGCCACCACCATGCTTCACTGTTGGGACTGTATTGGACAGGTGATGAGCAGTGCCTGGTTTTCTCCACACATATCGCTTAGAATTACGGCCAAACAGTTCTATCTTGGTCTCATCAGACCAGAGAATCTTATTTCTCACCATCTTGGAGTCCTTCAGGTGTTTTTTAGCAAACTCCATGCGGGCTTTCATGTGTCTTGCGCTGAGGAGAGGCTTCCATTGGGCCACTCTGCTATAAAGCCCCGACTGGTGGAGGGCTGCAGTGATGGTTGACTTTCTATAACTTTCTGCCATCTCCGACTGCAACTCTGGAGCTCAGCCACAGTGATCTTTGAGTTCTTCTTTACCTCTCTCACCAAGGCTCTTCTCCCCCAATTGCTCAGTTTGGCCGGACGGCCAACTCTAGGAAGGGTTCTGGTCGTCCCAAACATCTTCCATTTAAGGATTATGGAGGCCACTGTGCTCTTAGGAACCTCAAGTGCAGCAGAAATTATTTTGCAACCTTGGCCAGATCTGTGCCTTGCCACAATTCTGTCTCTGAGCTCTTCAGGCAGTTCCTTTCACCTCATGATTCTCATTTGCTCTGACATGCGCTGTGAGCTGTAAGGTCTTATATAGACAGGTGTGTGGCTTTCCTAATCAAGTCCAATCAGTATAATCAATCACATCTGGACTCAAATGAAGGTCTAGAACCATCTCAAGGATGATCAGAAGAAATAGACAGCACCTGAGTTAAATATATGAGTGTCACAGCAAAGGATCTAAATACTTAGGACCATGTGATATTTCAGTTTTTCTTTTTTAATCTGCAAAAATGTCAAGAATTCTGTGTTTTTCTGTCAATATGGGGTGCTGTGTGAACATTAATGAGGGAAAAATGAACTTAAATGATTTTAGCAAATGGTTGCAATATAACAAAGAGTGAAAAATTTAAGAGGGTCTGAATACTGTCCGTACCCACTGTATTAGCCTATATATTCATTATATGTTACTTAACTTGTTATAGATGTCTTGATTGTTTAATATATGTTTAAACAAATCTGTCATGAACATGACAGCCACTGTGTAAATGAATATATTTCAACAACAAATTGGAGTGAAAACAATTTTGCAGTTTACAAGTTTGCATACAATTTGTTACTGCATGCTGATCCTTATATGTAAAAATAAAAATAGAAACTAACTTCCGGCTCATAGTTTGGGCTCTGAACCTTTAATATTATAGTAATGTTCGAGCAAGTGCTCCCTATATAGTTAGCAGAGATCATTTTTTACCCTTAAGAAACTATCATTTGAACTCATTTAAAGAAATCGACACAACGGGTACAGTAAACTATAACTATCTGCTTTCTATAGTAAAGGTGGAGATGAACAAAACAGTAAATATCACTTCTGTCACATTTTTAAAAATCTCAACTTTTAAAAATATAAACAATACACACTGGTCCATCCTCCTTATGCTCAACCCATTCCACAGCACAAAAGCAAAGACAGAGAGACAGAGAGAGAGAAGCCTCTGATTGGCTGAAGAAGTGTGTTGAGTTATAGAAAATGTGTGTGACGAGAGAGAGAAGGGAAAGAGTAACAGAAGATTGAAGATCGCTCAAGGTAAGTTACGCTGCTACTGCACCACATATAAAATAAGTAATTCCCAACACAAAAACTGCATGCTCAACACTGTTTGTATGTGATAATGCAGACTAGAATAACATGCTCGAATCGCTGCTGCAGAACGGGCAAATCCTGACAGCTGTTTACTGTACGTGAAAATGACAGATAAATGCATTCATAGTGAGGGTCAAGAAAATTTTTTTAGACAATATGGGAATGAGTGTGTTTGTAACTTTGTTGTTGAAAAAAATCAGACGTCCAGAATGGAGCTTGCTAAGATTTATTCTTTTTAGACGTTCATTAGAAGTTTGCTCTCTTCAAAAGATGACTTGGGCTATATCTGTTGATCTGATCTGATCTGATCTGATCGCCTTTTGAGCCTGATCTTTTGCATTTTGATCGCATTTGTGTGTGTGTGTGTGTGAGAGAGAGAGAGAGAGAGAGAGACACACGGATTTCAGCAGAAGATGTTTAAAGAAGTGAATCATGGTCTATTTGATGAGACATATATAAATACACTGATCTGTGCATCAAGGGAACCATAAGATGCAACACGTGTCCTCTTCACTTCGTACCTCTTCAGTTTACTTCAGAAAAAAAATGAAACAAATCATCTCAACATTTTAAAGGATGCGGACTCCTAGCAACCCAACACCCATGACAACCATGCCTGTCAGAAGCAATCAAAAGACGACGACGGTCTATATTCCTCACAGACTTCCTGACAGCCTCAGAAATGAGGAGGAACACTGACAAATGTGTTTACAAGCCAATCAATGATCGGAGCAGAGCGGCCACTTAGATGCAGAGGTATATGAAATCATGAAAAAAATACTGAAACAAGCCACCTGTCGTCTTTTACAAGGAATGTGATTGAAAAAACATTTTAACTCTGTTAATTTTAAAAAAAAAAATGTATCGCTCTCAGAAGAAAAGGTTCCATATAGAATCTTAACGTGTACCGTCAGGCGCTTTGCATATAGAATTTTTTTTTAGGGGTTCCATCATTTTATGGACTTAGTTTTAATGAATACATTTTAAATCTTTTTTTTTTTTAAATCATTTTTAATTTCAATTAAAAGTTATGAAATAACTCGTAAACATACTTTATCACTAGAAAAAAAAAAGAAAAATATTATGAGTATTGTTAAAGTATCAGAGCTGCTTTACGGCTGCTTTGTTTTCATTCATAATTAACGAACTTCGCCGCAAGTTTTAATTGCATCATTGCTCCGGAGGAAGATAGAAAAAAGGCGAAAAGTTGAAAATGAAATTGAAAATGCTGTTAAATGACAAGGCAGATGTGCCATGCTGACGTATCAGTAATTGCCGAAGGAAATTTGAAATATTTCATAATCTGTTTAAAGTTTAACGTATGGAGATGGTTTCTAGCATGTGCATCTGAATGAGCTCCAGAGACGGAGACAGGTGATAGAGAAGACCGCAAGCAAAGCGTTAAAGTTTGACATGAAGTTAACGAAACAGTCCATATGTTTCTCTCTCATTAAATTAGATCTACTTTCATAGAAAAGAACGATCTGATCTTGCTTTATGTCTCTAAGAAATAATGAGAAAGAGCAGGACAAAGAAAAGCGGAGAGACCCACATAAAAGATAAATCACCAGCGAGTTGCTGAATAGCCATTCCTCAGTTGTTTCTTTTTGAAAGCAATTGCATTCAATTGAGATTTTTGCGGAAGTCTCCTGCTTCTCAGATGATTCTCCTGAGAAAAAGACCCAAGAGTTTCAGAAGAATCTCAATGTCTCAGTTTCAGCCAGTGTAACAAAAAGTGTTTATGAAAAAAAACACATGCATTTAAAAATTGAAAGCAAAAAAAACGATAAAAACAACATTCCCAAGAACACATTTTTGATTAGAAAAAGAAAAAAGTAGTGTAAAATTACCTAATAAATTGGTCAGAGGTCAGTGCAGCACCCGAAGACATGACAGAAATGAATACCCACCGAGTACAATGATTTCAGATTCATTTTAATATGGTACGGAGATAAAAGAAAATGAACTAATATGATAGCCATCCGCAGAAATGGCATGGTTATATATAATTATGACATGATGTAGACATGAAAACATGCACAGTAGAAATGACCCAGTCGACAGCTCTTCAAGACTGGATGTTAATGTCTCTCTCACACAAACACCGACCAGGGAAAAGCTTCAGATGCAAGGACAAGGTCTGTGACCATCTTAAAAAAGAAAAATGACAAGATTGCGAATCAATTTTTTGTACAGAATATCAGAATCCATCCAAGACTGTGCTTATAAAGTCTCTAAGAGGAAGAAGAAAAGAGTGTGTGCGTTCATTTTGAACACTGAACAAAGCTGATGTGTGCAGATATGACATTCTCTCCACTCAGGCTTTGATCGTAATGTGCCATTTGTGTTGTGCTACACTACAGTTTTTTTACAATCACTTTGCTACTATTTTCAGAACCTTGATGTAATTCTTTAAAACTCTAGAAACAAAACGGTTCTCACTTGTAACACAGGCTGTCTAACGTTCAAAACAGTGCATTGTGCGTTCACATATTTAAAGAAATCTTGCACTTGCACAATCATTGGTTCGAAACATAAATTTGCTGTGAAATACCATTGAAACATAACTGTAGATCACCCACACACATGCAACCGATAGTTCCACTGTCATTGTTCGTACAATCCAAATAGGTGATACGGGTTTCATTATGGCACTACATGTACAGTAAACACATCTGTGTAAAAGTACTGCAGTAGAGAGAACACTACAGACACAGAAACAAAGTTTGTAATATATTGATGCAAAACACTACAGTGCAATCACAACATAGGTTTACTTGAATCAAAGCAAAAATAATTAGCTATGAAATAGAAAAGAAAAGACAGTACTGTAAAACATCAATACTCAACTCGCTTGCTTGTACTGTAAGAAACGAAACAGGCATGATTACTGTACTTCTACATTGTCATCAACTCTGCGTTGTGGATTTGGCCACAGGTTCTCATCTACATCACAATGGACGTTTTCCAAAAAACCTTCGGGCATGGCGAATCCAGGCCGGACACCGGTCTGCTGTGATGCCATACTTGGATATTGTAGTCTAATTGGTTCATGCTCCACGCTATTTGGTGACAATGAATCTCGTTATCTTGAAACTTTCATGATTTACAGTAAACATGGAAGATTGTTTGTCTGTTTCCATACAACTATGCATTAAGAGTAATGCAACAGTTACTCATCATTTTGAGCAGTTGTATCAATTGATAGTTCGATCACTGTTAGGAAATGAATAGACACTCGTTTGAAATGTAATGTGTGAATTGCCTTTTGAAACAGTGGTACTTTGATGTAAAGTTGTGTCATATTGTACAGGTGATTTTTATTGAATGAACAAATGATCTGAGTTTTATGTGTACTGTATCCAAGCAATCGAGAAAAGGGTTAGAGTTTTGGAAAAATGTGCATTTTGATCATTGGTTGTGAGTTTTGTGTCTAGAGTTGTGAAAAATGACATCAAGGTTCTGAAAATAGTAACAAAGTGATTGTAAAAAACTGTAATATGAGGGTTAGAGCATTGTGTTCCCTTTTCAAACAATCACAATCACAATGTGTGTTTGCCAAGTATTTTGCTACTCCGCAATTATGTCTTTAACATGATCAACTTTCAGCCAAACAAACATGCACAATCCCACCCATCTTAAAATTTCAGTCATGCACATTTTTGCTCTTTTGTGTGTGTGTGTGTGTGTGTGTGTGTGTGTGTGTGTGTGTGACACATCAGGACACAAATGTGTATAATGACATGGGTATGACACTGGTATTACAACTTCAACGTGAAATATGAGGACATTTCATATGTCCCCACTTTTCAAACAGCTTTAAAAACATACTAAACAAGGTTTAATTAAAAATGTAAAAATGCAGAATGTTTTCGGTGAGGGTTAAGTTTTTTTTTTTTGGGGGGGAATTTTGCCAGAAATGTCAAAATGTCTTTCTAAAAGTTCCACTATAAAGAGCAGGGGTCGGCAACCTTTTAACCATGAAGTAAATTCATGCTCTATGAATAATTCATGCACAATTCTGCCACATTGTTGTCTGTTTTTACGGTTTTATGCATTATGTACATTGATGCATGCATGTTTGTTGCTCTCAGAGTAATGAGGCAGAAAGTACATCTTCCCTTACTGATGTAATTTTGAATCTTACACTGGTTGTGTTGCATGACCATGTACACTACCGTTCAAAATTTTGGGGTTTGTGAGATTTTGTAATGTTTTTGGACATCTGCTCACCAAGGCTGCATTTATTTGATCAATTATCCAGTAAAATTGTGAAATGTTATTACAATTTAAAATGCTTGTTTTTTATGTGAATATATTGTAGAATGTAATTTATTCCTGTGATCAAACCTGAATTTTATTATTAAAGGAATATTATATGCAAAAAGTATATATTATATTAGGGGGCCCTTAGCTAGGGAAAGGTTGACAACCTTTGATCTAAAGGCATCTCTGTTCTCTTTTAAATAGGAGAGGAAAAATCTAGTACCTCCCTGTGACCAGCAGAGGCCGACACACTTCAGTATAACGGAGGTCTGGAACAAGAATATAGATGGACGGAAGGAATGAACATATGGATGAAGGAAGGAAGTGAACATACCCTGGAGAGTGGAAAGAGACTGTTGGGAATACCCAACGGAGGCCTTTTTAAACATCTTGACCAAAGAATTGCATTGCATTTTGCAGTGATGCATTGGTAGGCGCAAATATGAAATACAGCTGCATTCCTAGAATGAATTCTTAGAAAAATTGCCTTGAGCTTTGAACATCTTGACTAATAAAAACTGCATTGCATTTGGCAATCAAACGCACAACCTAGTGTAGTGTTTCTCTACCGATAAAACTGACTAAGTAAAGAATGACATCTCAGATAGTGCTAGCTGTAGCGCTCTCCGTTCTTATCCTTCTCACTGTCAGTGGGAATATTTTAGTTTGTCTGGCCGTCTACTCTACGAGACGCCTGCGTAACGTCACCAACTGCTTCATCGTCTCGCTAGCAATTACAGACTTTCTACTGGGCGCCCTCGTGCTGCCGTTTTCCACACTTTACCAAGTTACGGGCGATTGGCCACTGGGGGCGCACTTCTGCAACATCTACATTTCGTTGGACGTCATGCTGTGCACCGCCTCCATACTCAATCTCTTCGCTATCAGCTTGGATCGCTACTTTGCGGTCACCGCCCCACTGCACTACCCGATGCTCTTGCTTCCGTGGCACGTCGGTGCGATTTTGGCGGCAATCTGGCTGGTTTCGGTGGGCGTTTCATTTGTACCCATCCACCTGGGCTGGAATACGCGAGACTTGAGCGTGCAGAACGTTCGCGAGGGCGACCCTGCGCGAGACTGCCGATTCGAGCTGAATCCAACGTACGTATTGGTCGACGCCTTCGGGACGTTTTATCTCCCCCTGGTGGCCATGTGTTGGAGCTACCACCGAGTTTTTCTCATCGCAAGGATGCAGGCGAAACGGATCATTTCTACTCGACGGGGTTCGTCGTCGTCACCAGGGGCGACGATCCTTGCACTGCGCGAACACAAAGCCACGGTGACTCTTGGGGCCGTGCTCGGTTCGTTCGTGGTGTGCTGGTTCCCGTATTTCACATTTTTCACGATAATGGGGATACGCAGTGAAGACAATCCGCCAAGCACGGCACAGTCGGCAGTGCTTTGGCTAGGATACGCAAACTCTGCCCTAAATCCCATACTTTATGCAACGCTCAACAGAGACTTCCGATCCGCTTACGCCAAGCTGCTCTGTGGAGGAAGAGGATGTAAAAAGCGGACGAGAAAATCGATATCAGCAATGGAGGACGGGCTAATGAGTAGACACGCCCCTCCTCCACAAAGGATGGAGCTTCAGTCTAGAACTTGTGTGTTGCTGAAAGAGATTGAAGACGGCGAAAGGGTCGATGACAACACAACGACTGGTGCTACAGTGCTACCATTGTAACTAATGGGAATAAAAGGTAGTATAAACGTTATTTATTGTAAAAATAACAGATTATTTACTTTACTTTGTCTTCATATCAGCTTGTTCATTGGCTATAAACGAGCAGATATGGGAATTTAATATTAAGATTGTGTAAGTTAAAAGTACATACGGGAAGGAAAGTACAAATGCAATTTATTGGTAACTTTTTTACAGCAAAAATTGATCTCTTTTGTCGCCCTCTGGTGGCCATGAGAGGAAACAAGATATTGTAGAAACACTTAGTTAGCACTAAGAAATCTGTTCAGTTGCTGGGTGAACCTTGAAACTTGTCTAAACAACATTACAAAGTGTGAAACACTTTTACGAAGCTTGAGACAAATTTACATTTTGGAAAACATTTTTACCTATCATAAACCACAATTACATGGGGAAAACACTTTTACCAAGGACGAAGCAAATTTACGTTTTAGAAAACAAATTAACAAGACACATAACACGTTTACCAGTCCCGAAACAAATTTACAATGACAGATTCTTCACGGAAAGGGAATGTCCCACACACCGGAAGTGACGCGGTGAAAGGTGGTGTTGTAGTTGTGGAGTAAATGGCGTAAATAAAGTTTATGGTGACCGAACATGGACTGCGGCCGAGGGACGTTTTGCCTGTTTTGTGGCAAACATGAGCAGCTTGACGCTGTTTTGCTTTACGTGTGGTCAGTGTTTGGACTTTCTAAGAGACGCGGACCGGACGGAAACACAGGGGACGTCTCCACAGCCGGACAGCGCTAAGTAAAGTAAGTTACACTTCCGGTGTGTGGGACATTCCCTTTCCGTGAAGAATCTGTCATTGTAAATTTGTTTCGGGACTGGTAAAAGTGTTTTGTGTCTTGTTAATTTGTTTTCTAAAATGTACATTTGTTTTGTCCTTGGGAAAAGTGTTTTCCCCATGTAATTGTGTTTTATGATAGGTAAACATGTTTTCCAAAATGTAAATTTGTCTCGAGCTTCGTAAAAGTGTTTCACACTTTGTAATGTTGTTTTGCACTGAATTTTCATGTTTGGATTAATTATTCTCTTTCGCTCTCCCAACAGGCCATAACATTTAACTCAACACTACATGTACCTCCTCAAAATAAAGTAACCAGCCATCCAAAAGTGACTTGACAATCGACCTACTGGTGAGAATCAATCTACCGTTACAAAAAAGAACTGCAGTATATTGAAGTAGAACTGCAATAAAACTGCAGTACCAAGTAGTTTAACTGCAGTTTAATGAAGCACAACCATAGATTTGCAGTATAATGAAGTATAGTCACAGTACAACTGCAGTTGTATTGCAGTTTTATTTTACTAGTACTTTAGATGTATTGCAGTATAGTTGTACTCCAGTAAAACTACAGACATTTTAGGTTATACTGCAATATTGCAGTTTTTTTTCGTGTCCAAAAAACTGCATTTTTCTATATGTAACAAAAACTCTAGTTTTACTTCTAAAAAACTGCAGTAATCTTTTGTAAGGGTAAAGTAATATATTTGAGACCTGTTATCTAAAAACAGAGCAATTACAGGATAGTCATTATAACAGGTCAAAGAAATATTATTTGTAATATTACGCAAAAACCTACACGCATATTCCCCGCCCTGACGTGTGATGATGATCTCGACGCCTGCGCAGTTTGGATGAAGGGGACGAGAAAAAAAACCTGATGATGCAAAAGCCATCTTATTCTCCTCATACTTCATTTACTGTCGGCGGCCCAAAGAAACCTCAAGTATTAAGACTGTGTATCTTAAAAATACACATAAAAGAAAGTGCAAATGCAATTTGTAATTTGAAAACTAGCTTTTTTCTATAACCAAAATGCTTCGCTTTTGATGCCTTCTGGTGGCCAGGAGTGGAAACAAGATGTAGAATCACGAACATGAAGCACTAACAAAACTTGTCGAGGTCACATTTCACTCCAAAAAAAAAAATGTAAAAAAAAAAAGAATGTGTGATATATACATGAATAAATGCATATATATCATAAAGAAAAATAAAGGCTTTTTTGACGCCTGTACTGTGACAGTAATGAGAAAAAAAAAAACTATAGTGTCAACATGAGAATTAGGGTTAAATGTGCTTAACTGTCATGAAAATAATGACAAACTCGACCCAAAGCACAAAATGTAAATATATATTTTTTTTCTTTACTTTTTCCATCTGGGGAAAAATGTGAACTGGACATGTTTTTGTGAGATTCACAGGTTTAAAGGGAGAGTCGCCTGTGGACCAGTGAATTAATTTCTTTCTATTATTTTTATTTATTTATTTATTTATTTTCTATGTGAAAGTTGACCAATTCTGTCCTGTTTTCTCTCAGAAAAATATTGTTGCAGGTTCATGTTTAAGCAGTCTGATTACAGTACGACTGTAAAGATGATAAACGCGAGATGAGCACGCGTCTTAAAATCTAGGGTAAAGAAGGGATGAAATGAAATGTGCTCTTCAGTATTTTCTTCATATGAGTTTTAAAAATTCTTATTTATAGTATATATTGTATTGTCATATTGATTTGTACCTCTTTCTTTTAACTGATTCAGTCAGACCAGCTATTCATAAAGACATTCATCATCGGCAGATGATGTCACATATGAAACAGCAAAACTTGTGCGCGCACACACACACACACACACACACTCGGGTTATCCATCATACCGGGTCGTCATCAAAATATCATCAAATAATAAGGGCAAAAGCACACACAGAGTAATTCAGTAACTCAGATTCCTGTCCTCAGGATATACGAAGCAGAATGGGAATTATGGGAAGACATGAAGGAGAAAACATGTAGCTATTTCTGGCCAAGAAATACTACGCCAGACACTTTTCTGAAGAAACCACAATGTGAAAACAAATTGGAAAAGTTTGTAATGAGAATTTCTGTCCATCCAAGCGTAATAAGATTATTTGACAGACGTTAATCGTGGAGGAATATATCGTTCTGATATCTGGTCAAGAAAAACCGATATATTTCAATATATTTGAAATACTAACCTGGCAAACTTTTTCAAATCCAGAAATTAGTATGTAAATGTGATCACATCAGTTGCGTTCGCAGTCTCCATTATGAAAAAGATCCTTCAAGACAGTGACAACAAATATCAATGAAGACTAATTGCACAAGGATTTAGGAGATAAATATATATATAATATTATATATCCTAAATCATTGTCAATCATGTAAATCATACACACACATACATATATATATATATATATATATAATAAAATAAAAAACACAGACGCCCCATTGACCTCTGGATCGTACGTCAACGGCGCTGCCATATTGTGCAGGTCAACGTTCTCGTTTCTTGTGCTGCTTGGTCACTTACGAAGTCACTGAGACACGAGGCGTGCGGTTCCATCTGCAAAGTTTTTTATTCACAATCAAAAGGCACACACATATAATACGGACCAGACAAAGAGCATACCGGGAACAGCCAAGGGTCAGCAAATGGAGAATGTAATCCAGTGGGCAAGACTAGGGGTAAATCCAAATTTCCAGGCCAGAGTCCAGGCGAGGAAAGGGGTAATCCGAGGCAAGTCCAGGGCAGGCAGAGAACAGACCGAACACGAGAAACCAGGCAGGGATCAAGACACAGAAACACAAGACTAGGGATACTAGCAAGACAATGCTCCGTAAAGTTGCTATCAGCTAGGGAGCGATAAACGCAAACAATCCTCAGCGATCAGTGAGATTGTAAGTCAGTGTTTTATAGTCCTTGTGAATTGACTACAGGTGTGGAAGTAATTGGAGCAGTGAGGCCTGGGAAATGTAGTCCGGAGTAATATGAAACCGTGTGCCCTAAAATGGGGAATGGCTGACCTCTGGTGGTGGGTGAACGGAAACAACAGGCACAGGATATGTAACAAAGGGTCTCGGTGGATAACAGGTAAGGCTGAACATTTGTTTCTGGTTGTATTTGGTCATTGTATAATTATGTTGATAGTAGTCGGCCACCGGAGCCAGTCAGAAAATATCTAGCTAACTATATATACGTTATAGTTTTTGCGTATAGTATCTTATTTTATAAACTAAATTTACTGACATTTAAATATGCATCTTTATTTTCTTAAAACCGCCTTCGTTTCGGTGACAGGTGACCGACATTGTGAATTACTGAAACGTTAGTTAGTTGGCTAGCTTACTTTTGTCACACTTTGAAGGTTTCCCAGAGACAGAGTTGAGGAGACAGTGGGAAGAAGCTGCAAAAAGGGAAGGATTTTCCAGCGTGTGGGATCTGTATTTGACGATTTGATTCATTTTCACGATGGTGGTCAATTGTACAAACACAAAAAAAGCTCAAATCTGTCTAAAAAGACAGAAAATGCCTTTTCCACCATAAGAATTTTTTTTTTTTTCATTTAATGTGAATATTTAAATGATCTTCACACTTCTTATCCAAGAATAAAGCAGCCAAATACAAGACAAGTCTGAACTTTGACTATTAAAATAAATATTTTTTTAAAGTCTACAATCAAGGTTTTTCAGTAACCAGAGACTGTGTAGAACCACTGAAATCGCTTGATAAATCTAAACATTTTAGTTTTTATCCAAAAAAACTGCAACTCGCCAGTTTACTTGCTTTTGTTTACTTGCAACGTTCCAAAGCGGCCAATGGGGTGTTTATGTATTTATTATGTGTGTGTGTGTGTGTGTGTGTGTGTGTGTGTGTGTGTGTGTGTGTGTGTGTGTGTGTATGTATGTATGTATGTATATAAATATATATATATATATATATATATATATATATATATACATATATACATATATATATACATATATATATACATACATATACATATATATATATATATATATACACACATATATATATATGTATATATATTATATATATATATGTACATATATACATATATACATATATATATATATGCATATATATACATACATACATATACATACATACATATATATATATACATATATATATTATATACATATGTATATATATATAAAACACATACACATATGTATGACGCATAGGGTCAATAAACAGCATTATCATGTACAAGACTATTCCACTACCTCAATCTTAATGAATATCAATAATTAAGCACAAAGCAATAATTAAACCACAAACTGAATATCAATTTAATATCTAACAAACACAAGCTCAGCAATTCCCTGGAATATAGCATCACAGTCCTAACAAAAGCAAAAATAAAACCCACTGTCTCTCTCTGGTCCTTTATCCCTGGTTAGTGTGTTGGAATTTAATATGCGACTTTAGTTATTGGGAAAGTGGCACATATGTCTGGTCGCAATATCTCTGTTAGTGTAGCTAATGCGATAAAGAAGGCAGGGGGCTATTCATCACCCTGGCCGCTCCCAATACGCTTTATTATTTTAATGCATTTCACTCCGATTAAAAATGATCTATCACCAGACTTGCGTGTGTATGTGGGAGTGTTTGAGGTGAACGAAGTGTGTGTGTGTGGTCACTTAAAAGGCCAATTACTGTTGTAGGTGTGCAAAGAGACAGCACAGAAGCTCTCCTCACTGTTCCCGCTCTCAGAAACATTCACCGCAGAGTTTTATTTGGCCTTTTATTCAAATGTACGAGTTCCCTGAAGCAGCCGTGGCTTTACTCTACTTTCATCCCTCCACCTGCAGTCATTAGACTCCAGTAACTCATCAGAGCCAATTAGCGTGTGTTAAAACTAATGGAAATTCATGTGCGATTAGGCCGGATTAGCACACAGCTGCGTTTGACAATCTAAGGACAGACTGTTATTTTAACCTTTCAGGCCAATTCAGAACCAACTTCACCAGTTCTTATATCGAAGTCTGCTCCGCCAGTACACCAAGTAGGCCTACACCAAGTATACCTTACTTTTTACGCATGTGCGAGTGTCAGCGTACAGTGCTTCTTTCGTCATCAGAAGAGTACGCGCGTACTGTTCGCTCGCCGCCGGATTTAGGTCGCACATGAGCATTTAATTTTTTTGGAGTAATTAGTTTATCTACAAGCTGGCAAGCGTGCCTTAATTGGGAGTATCAATTCAAAAGATAGTCAAAGAAAACGTGTATAAACAGAACAGACCAGTTGGCGGCCTACAGAGATGAGAGATTGTGCAAAGATGTTAGAAATTACTTTCATTTGTACATCTAAGATGAAAGAATACAAAGATGTACATGGATTGTAACTTGTGGCGAGAGATTGATCAAAACCGCGCATGCGACGAACGCCCGTGTACTTTGCAAGACTGTGTTTGTGTGCGTGTATGTATATAATATATATATATATATATATATATATATATATATATATATAAACAATATAACATACATTTATATGTATATATATATATATATATATATATAATATACACACATGTATAATAATATATATATATATATTGGGTGAGTTTTCCCTTCCTTACCTCAGTCTTATTTGCTTATTTGTTTTATGGAAATGTGTCACTGTTGTTGCCTAAGATCTGTTTAATTCCTCTAATTATATTAGCCATCCGTATTATTAAAAGAAATATGTTGACATTGAGAAGTTTACCAATGCATATGTGATATTATTTTTGATAAAATTGTTTTGCTTGTCTGGTATTTTTGCAAGTTTCCTATGTTCCATGTGGCTATGGATAGGCGTATTTTTTGTATTTTATATTGTGTTTAAAGTCTATTTGTATATTTTATGGTTTTATTCTTCTTATTTTGAATATGTATAGCATCTACATCTAGTTTGTGAAGCAATTAGCTTTCTATTGTGAGTTAGCTGTGGTTTTAACTTTGTTGTTTCCCATTATGGACTATTTTGTAATTTTGTGTAATTTTAAAGTGAATTTGAGTGAAATTGTCTGAACACAGTCTTATTTGTTTTATGGAAATGTGACCGGACGGGAAAAGAAGTCCAATAAAGAAAGCTGATTCATCCAACAACTTTGGTGTCCTCCCTATTTACCA
>CM074308.1:9034649-9059649 GCA_037194245.1 Opsariichthys bidens
GGAAGGGGGCGGAAAACACCGTCGTCCTGTATACATAAACATCACACACATACTCACAAACATGAGCTGTTTTCAACGTCAAGACTTTATAAGAATGTTTAAGGGGTCTGTTTAGTTTGCTAGAGTTAGACATCATTATTCTTAGCTAAATAAAAAACTCGTACCTTAAGTATTAAAGCTGAGTGTGTGCATCGTCCTGCCGTGTTTGTGCTCCAGAATGACTCCTTAAATCACGCTGTTACTTTTCTAAGTGATCAGATGCTACTTTCACCTGCTGAACCAGAAAACAGGTGAAAAAAAATCTCTTGAAGGAGGATCCCGAGTCACAGACACAACACACCGGAAAACACTTCAAAACAAACGGACTGCAGGGACACTTTAGCGTTCAAAACTTTAGTGGCAATTTTTTGGTCCAAAAGCTTCCTGACTTTTCTTTTTTCCCAAAAGTTCCAAAACGGCTGAATTAAGTCTTTGATTGAAGCATTCCTAATTTAGTTTCACAAATTGTAATAATCTAGACGTCAGCGTTTATTGAGCTGTTGTAATCGTCGCCGTTCTTATTATATTATTCCTTTACTTCTTCTTATTTTTCTTCTTCTTAGAAGTCTTTCGCAACCCGTGGAAACGCTGGTGGGAAAATTATGAAATTTGACACATTGATAGAGTACAGTCTAAACTGTCACATAATTTGGAGTCTCTATCTCAATCGCTCTAGCGCCACCTACTGTCCAAAGTTATGTTTATGATAATAACTTCCGAACCGTGAGGGCTAGAAGCGAAATTCCGGTTCCTCTGGTTCCTTGGCTCACCAATTTTTCGAACTCCTCCAAGGCCCTTGCTCGGATTTTCAGGAAAATTGAACCAGGTAATCTTTAGTCCATGCTGAGAAAAAGTCGTGGAATTCCAGTCGATTTGTCAAACTGTTTTCGAAAAATGTGCAAATGAATTTTAGCGAAAATAGACAAAAGGCTCCTCAACTCTTTATTGTATTCAGACTAAACTTGGTTCGTGTCATCATAAGCGTGACCTGAGGTTACGTGCTGCATTTCGGCGCAGCGCCACCTACTGGTCCGCAGAGTCGTCAAAACATGTTTGTCAAGACATCATAAAAGTGATCTCGTTAGATTAGGGATGTCATTCCGAGTCAAATGATATTCAATTTTCCCATATTGGCCATTTTGAATAATGTATTAAAATGCTGTATTTTATAAACGCATGAATATATCATTACGAAACCCGGTATGAGTCATTGGCACGATGCCCTGAAGGAGTCTGAGAAGTTTCGGGTATTTACAGTTATTTTCGCCTCATGGTTAGTGCAATGATTTAGCAATTAAACAACATTCACGAATATCTTCGAAATCGTTTGTCCGATCGAGACGAAACCATCAAAGGAAAATCAAAAATTTAGGTCGTTGACTATATGCCAATGGCCAAATGTCAAAATTTTGATGGTAAGTGGCAAAAAAAAAAAATGCAATCAAAGTAGGTGTTGTGTGTTCATACATATAAATCTCTATAACTCCGAAATGAAAATGAGATATTTTCACGAAATTTGACACACTTGCATTGGGGACACACAAAAAAAGCGGCGGGACTGCACCAGTTGGTGGAGCTGTAACTGAACAAAATATGATTACAGTATTGTTGGTCTAATCTAAAATGAGAAAGTTAAAAAGTTGAAGTGTTTTATCATATTTGAACACCAAATATCTCATCTAAACCTCTAATAAGAGACTCACGGCCTGTCTTACATTTAAGCGTCACATGAAGAGTGACTGAAAGTGTGTGTGTGTGGGTGTGTGTGTGTGTGTGTGGGCGTGTGACAGGTGGGTGTTCAGCAGGAGGGGCCGGTCAGGGTCACCCCCATCTGGGGAGCACATACACACACACACACACACACACACACACACACTATCTAAACGCAAAGCAGAAGACATCAGCCTGCTGAAGAGAGAGCGAGAGGGAGGGTGTTTTGTAGTTAATAATGTTTTGTGAGATGGTCAAATTGAGTTGTGTGGGCCGAGCTGGAGGGCTTTTATACAAGAAGAGCTTGAGTAAGATAAACGACCCTCATTCACACACACACACACACACACACACACACAGTCACATAACAATACCACGGAAACAATGCTAGGATCATCTTTAAAAAGTTGAGCAATGAATGTGTGTGTGTGTGATGTTTCATAATCACATTTGCACACATCTAATAATCAGACGTCGCTGTGTTTCAGGCTGTTTTCACACTGGGTTTGATTGCTTCATCCACACCAGACCTCGACTGCACTCGATTCACTTTGGGCCACAGGTCGGTTTTCATACTGTATCTTTGAGTCCAAACCACATGCATTTGCATCATTAATATGAGTTTCACTAAAACTTCATACACTGTGATGGACAGCAAGATGCACTCCGAAAAGCAAGTGGCTACGAGATGCATTATTGTATGTGAGACGTGCAAAGGTGCAAATTGTGTGTTATGAAAAGCGATTCACTTAGGTAAGATTTGGTTTCATACCAACTTTAAAAATGTACCAGAGTTCACACAATCCGCATCCCAGACCAAACTGACTCCATCCAAAGTAAGTGAACTGAACAATGAAACCTGCAAACCTGTGAGTGCTGATACTTCTTTTCAGAACTACCTGGTGCGCTTCAGGGGTATAAAAAAAAAAAATAAAAAATAAAATAAAATAAAAAAATAAGTGAACATATTTAGCATAGCAAAATAACAAAAAAAATTGTGAACCGCAGCAAAGTAAAAAAAAAAACATTTATAAACAATTAGGATTGCAAAATAAACATTTGTAAACCATTAGAATAAGAAAAGAAAATAGTTACAATTAAATAAAAAAATCAATCATTTTAAGCATAGTTAGGAAATATAAAATAATACAAAATATAAAACAATTAATTAATATAAAAACATTAATATGAAATAATCAAACAGATAGGAGAGCAAAATGAAAATAAGATAAACAGTTATTAACAATTACAGGATAGCAAAAACAAAGATAAACTGTAAACTGCTAAGATAGCAATATATAACAATTAGTATAGCAAAATAAAATATAATATTAAAAACTAGGAAAGTCAAATAAAAATAATTAATAATTAATTTTAAAAATGTTTTTAAATATTATCAATACAGTTAAGATGGCAAAAAAAAATTTAAAAATCAAACCGGTAAAATAAAATAAACAATCTTAAACAGGATATAAAACAACAACCAAAAACATAAAAAAAAAAAAATGGATAGCAAAATAAAAGACTATTCAGACTTCTCAAAACACTTCCTGTAGCCTATTTTTTTGCTGTTGTTGGTGTCAAATGCGGTGTGTCCAATCAAACTCTACAGTATTTTGGCATAAATTCACCTGTCACTCAGGAGAATCTAGTCAAATTAGACAGATGCCAGTGAGCACAGGTTCACCCTCGAGAAAATACAACCCAGTCTGTGTGAAATACAGGTTGCTGGGTTGGACATCAAAAAACTCTGAAGCAAAATCCGTTACTAATTATCCTTTTTGTGTCAAGAATTCTATGAGTTTTAATTAGATATAGAACCATGTCCGGCTTTATTGCAGCTCATTGTAATGAAACACGCACTACACTGTTAAAAAAATTACTGTAAATTTTACAGTATAATACTGGCAGCAGAGTTGCCAGCCAGTTACTGTAGATTTTACAGTAGTGTTACCGTAATTTAATTTACAGAATTTCCCTGTATTCTCTGATTACAGTAAATAACTGTATTTTTTAAAATTATAAAGGGTCAATTTACAGCAATATTCTGTAAATTTGAGTCAAACCAACATGTGACCCCAGAATGCATTGCAGTTTACGGCAATATGCTGTATTATTAAAAAACTGCCAGCAGCTGTAAAATAATGCTGTAATTTTTACAGCAATTCATTACAGTGTATATGAGCCGGAGGCCCGTCTGTCTGTGCGTGTGTGTGTGTGTGTGTGTTCGTGAATCTGCCCCGGGGCCGGGCAGGTGGGCAGTGCTGCTTGACTGGTTGGCTGGTGTTGAGGGCAGACAGCCCTGGGTCTGAGGCCCAGCAGGCCGTGGGAAGCAGGGGGCTCGAGTAGGAGCTCTGCCAGGGCCGGGAGCAGCGAGGCTGGTGGCAGCTGCCGGCGGCTCCCCCCCCCTCCCTCGCTCGCGGCCCCCCACGGTCAGCCCACAGGAGGGGTGAGGAGGTTAACAGCCAACGGTGACACACACAGGATAATCGGCTTTCATTAAGTGACCTACGCTCCACACACACGGAGACAGAACACACACACACACACACGGGAAACATGTTTAAACACTCACTGACTGACAAAGAAACTGACAGCATTCAGAATACAATACTCGCATACTGCACACTGCATACCATCTCATGTTCACTGTAATGAATTACTGTAAAAATTACAGCATTATTTTACAGCCGCTGACTGTTTTTTAATAATACAGCATATTGCTGTAAACTGCAATGCATTCTGGGATCACGTGTTGGTTTGACTCAAATTTACAGAATATTGCTTCATAATTTAAAAAAATAGTTATTTACTGTAAACCATAAAAGAGTTTCCCTTCAGGGATCAATAAAGTATTTCTGATTCTGATAATCAGAGAATACAGGGAAATTCTGTAAATTAAATTACAGTAACACTACTGTAAAATTTACAGTAACTGGCTGGCAACCCTGCTGCCAGTATTATACTGTAAAATTTACAGTAATTTTTTTAACAGTGTTTCTGTTGATAAATGGTGTGCACAGTATGCTAATATTCCTCAATTAAATGTAGCATACTGCATTGAAATATTTATCATTGCTTATTAAAAACTATTTGGAAAACAGAAATAGTGATTCACAATTCAAAGAATAGAAATGGCATACTACATACTATTTTTAATAAATAGTATGCAAAGATAAACATGGCAAAGTTTTTATCATTTATTAATACTGGGATACTTTACACTGCATACTATTTCAGATATTTTTTTAATAAAAAGTATGCAGTATGCTAGTATTGCTAAATTAAATGTAGCATACTACACTGAAATGTTCATCATTGCACATTGAAAACTATTTATTGAAAATAGAATGTAAGAAGAGATAAACATTTCAACAAACAGTATGCTCTCTTATTTAATTTAACAATACTTGCATATTGTACAATGCATACTATTTTGCATACTATTTTTCCATTAACATTAAATGTTGCAACATACTTTGAAAAGTTTATCATTGCACAATGCAGACTATTTCGCATATTTTTAATAACTAGTACGCAGTACGCAATGATCAACATATAGTATGCTAGATCATTTTACTTAGCAAGTGGTGTCCAGAAATGTTTAGCATTGCATACTACATACTATTGTCAATAAATAGTACGCAATGATAAACGTGTCCAAGTTCTGTATCCTACATCATTCCATTAACACTAGCATATTTTACATTGCATACTATTTCAGATTTTTGTAATGAAGAGGTATTGCTAAATTAAATATAGTATACTACTGTATAGTATGAAATGTGCATACTGCATACTATTTCACATACTATTTAATATGCAATTATAAACATTTCCGTTTGCCTTTTTACTCAATTTTTGTTAGTCGATACTTTGAATTGTGATTCATATTACATTTTATATTACAAATAAACTTGTTTGAAGGTATAGTTAGTTAGGTTTTGTATTACTTTTTTCAGTTTCAACATCTTATGACAGTCCTTTGGGCGACACTGCAACGTTTCCTGAAAAAAAAAACAGATTTTCCTCCACATTTTCTCTTCTAAACAACTCTTCCCTGATTATCTTCATTATTAGCCGTGCATTCTTCTTCAAAAACATGCACGCATTCTCTCTTTTCTTCTCCTTTGTTCTGTTCGTTCAGGCAGTGCGGTTTTCTTTCTGTTCGGCGCTGCACAAACCATCCGAGCGCTCAACCATCACAGACCACATCGCTCTGTATCCATCCGTCTGTATTCTGTCTGCCTCTCATTTCTCAGATCACTGCTAAAGCCCTCGAGCTGTCTGAAGCAATGTGAAGAGAATCATTGTCTTTAAAAAGCGTCAGGTGTTGCGTTACATCAGAAATACCGATCGGTTCCCGATCGGCTGTTTGTAAATTCCTTGGGTTATATCAGGACTTTGAAGGCAAATAATGATCAATAGGTCTTTCCTCATATCAGACATGCATGCAATTCATAGTTGGAAAGATTGTGTCTTTTGCAGAAGGGATTAATAGAGGGGCAAACTCTGAAAATGGCGTCTCTTCTCAAACTGATGGTCTTTAATTCCATTATTGACGTGTATTCTTCACTAACATGCATGACGCATGATATACTTGCCAATATCACATGATTTGTCTGTGGAGAGAGAGAGAGACTCATTCTTGCCTCAGAAACAGTTTGTTCTTCCTCTGTACACAGCTTGAAGAAAGCGCAAACTTTCTGAAAACTGCAAGAAAAGTTGCTGAGACAACAACAACAAACATTAAAACAATCCCTCAACTGTGTTGATATGAAAAAAAAATCGCAGTTCAGTTGTCAGGTTCTTAATATTGCATTTAGGATTAACATTCGGGATGTTTTCATCCACTATGGGGAATTTTTGAACCTTAATTTGGCCATAATGGAATTATGCAAATGGAATGATTTTTGGTGCCAAATCTTATTTTGACACGTATTTTGGGAAAATGCTTTGAAAAGTTTCAAAAACTCAACAGAACTCTGTGGGCAAATTCACGACCCTTTCGATTTTAACTGCTTTAAAAATGCATCAGATAAATATTTTTTTCAAATTTTTTTGCTTAAATCTATTAATCAACCTCAGTCCTGATCAAAACTACTAAATTTAAAAAAAAAAAAAAAAAAAAAAAATCAGGATTTTAACTCTTTAATTGCCAAATTCATAAATTGTGTCACTGATTTGGGAAAAAAAAACGTGTCAAAGATTAGAAACAACATTGTTAGTTTTTGTGCAGCATCAGATTTTAACGTTTTAAAGAGTTAAATCCTAAAACATAACGAAAGGGTAGTGAATTTGAACAATGCACAAGGGTTAAACGAATACTTTCAAAAGCCCAAAGTGAATCAAAAATGAACTCACCCTCGCGCTGTTCGAAAACAACACGACTTTCTTTCTTACATGAAACACAATGTACACGGCTTTTTCCATATCCATTAAAAGCATACAGAAAGAAAACAGGATTCATGTGCAACATATACCAGTCTTTATAACCCTTTAAATTCATTTTCAAATGTAGCACTAATGTCTTTTAATGCAGTTTGAATGCAAACGGGCCTAAATTACAAAATTTAAACAATAAACAATCCAATTCGGGCAGTAAAATTATCTAAGGAAAGAAATAAAAACCTTTCTCAAGCTCATCACATGATTCAAGGATTTCACAACCTCAAATCTATCAGAAACATCCGTCATGTCTGTCTCAACAGCTGTGTGCAGACATATTAATACATTTTAAAAAGCCCTCTGGTGTTTCAATCAACTGTCTGATCCATGCATCATAATTCCGCCCTAATACAAATCTGAATGCTGGAAATAAATCCATATTTGGAAACGTTCATTCCAGAGAAACAATGAAATCTGTGGGAGATGAATATATCCAATGGATTACACAGCCTGAGGACGAGTCCTGTACGAGGATATTCAGTCGTCCCTCCCTCTAAAATGACTACTTTTATTGGAAATTTGGGATTGCTATTTGTGTATATTTATTTACCTATGCAGGCTGTACTCACGTCAAACTGACTTGTTTCTGTAATGCACAGAAATTAAGCTTACCATTTTATGATCACGTGGCAAAAACTTTCACTGTGTGTTCAACACTCACGCCTATGGAGTTTGGAGAATGTATATACAGCAACCCCAAAAGTACCTGGGGAAAAAAAAGTATAAAAATGAATGACTATCATTGCATTAGATGATACTTCAAAGCAGTTTAAAAGAGTAACTTTTGGCCCCCTAAAAACAAAACTGCATGCATTTTGCGGAAGAACATTGTTTTTGGTTGTGCTTCGGCTCTGCGTGATTGTGCGGATGAATATGTCCCCTCACGATAGATAATGCTTTACAATGAGCTCTGTTTGAGCGCTACATAGGGCAATTGACCCTTCGCAAAGCCCCGCCCCCTTTAGTTACTGTTGCTACGTCCGACAAGTCATGCGCTCTCACGCCACACATCATGTTCTCACGCAGTGAAAAATATATCGAGGAGCAAAGAGGACACTGACAACATATGAAACACTTTTATATTTAAAAT
Source organism: Opsariichthys bidens (assembly GCA_037194245.1). Lineage (NCBI taxonomy): Eukaryota > Metazoa > Chordata > Actinopteri > Cypriniformes > Xenocyprididae > Opsariichthys > Opsariichthys bidens. The sequence goes on from CM074308.1 coordinate 9,042,937, forward strand.
ATTGTCATTTTTTTAAAAGAAGTTTAATCAATAAATAGCGTCTAGTGTCGCTGTAGCTCCTCGTGAACCGATCATCTCTACATACTAGTTCATTTATAGCATCAAATAAACATGAATGAACATCAGAAGGAAAAGACGTGAGGACACACAATTTATCAAGTTCAAGTTCACTAACGTTGATCTACTAACTCCCCTGACCGCTTTGACGGGCAAAATGGCGGATTCAGGGTTATGATTGGTCAGATCGCCTGTCAATCAAACTGTTTGCCAAGGGTCAATTGGCTTTACGCATGGAGCGTTCTTTAGAACTTCCGCAATAACATGAGCCAGCTGGAAAACTTCCGGTGAAATGTCACTTGCTGGTGTGTTGAGTATCAATAGAGTAATACCTAGTTTATACTCAGAATATACACAGTAAAAACCCCAGAGTTAAATCAACTCTGCTCAGATAACATTTGGTCCCTCTCTAAATAGAGTTAAAGTAACACTCTTCAGAGATTGAATGTCTTTTATCTTCAGTTGATTTCATCAGTTGTAGTTCTTGTGTTTCTCTTTTCTTCAGTGATTCTGCTTGTTAACAGCAGGTGTTCATCATTAATGTTCAATCGTCGCTTAATTATCTCATTAACTTCAACTCTGCTTCGGTGTGACTTTAACACTATTTAGAGAGGGACCAAATGTTATCTGAGCAGTTGATTTAACTCTGAGGTTTTTACTGTGTAGTCACTTAAATAGTCAAGCGTAGTATATATTTAGTTATTCAAACGTAAAACGACATGAAATAAATAAATGAAGACGTACCTCAATGCTCCTCCTCAGCTACATTCAATTCTACCATCGGTTTTCACACTTTCATGAGAGAAAAGCGTCAAAAATGAAATATTTATGGTAGCTAGAGTCATTCTGTGTAAATAATTCACAAGTTTTTTTGCTTTTTTTTCATGAGATTTTGTGAGTACTTCATACTTCACATTGACAAAATGTATTTTTAAATCTAGTTATTTTATAATAGTTATTTTATTTTATAACTAAGTGGAAATACTGTTACAGGAAATGGCTGGTAGATGCGCAAATAAATGCTACTCTGCCGCCATCTGCTGGTTATAGTGATAATTAATGTCTTTTTTATTTTAAAATGTTGGATTTCCAACATTTTGAATCATTCGGTTTTACAATCTGGGGACAATCTCAGAAGGATGATCAAATTAAGTCTGTGGTCATCGCATTAAAAATAACATTTGAAGTGGCGGAAAAAAATGCGCGTGAGGCATTTCTTAAACGGTCCCTATAGCTTCGTCTTTCTTGCAATCAATAAAACTGGTTTATTGGCAAATTAGGTAAATGTGATAACTGAAAATTAGTTAAAATATGAATTCAACATTAAAAAGTCAACCACTAATGGTTTTCTGTCGAGGTACACCGGAAATGCTTGTTTAATCACAACCGTGCATATAGTCAATTGATAGGCGTTTGTTTAAAAGATTTAGTGCTCTGTGTCAACCTTTCTTGCAAGTTGTGACAATTAACCTCTGGTATTCCCACATCACCAGTCTAGCGGTGCAACTTTTCTCTATTTACGGATATGACGACATGCACGGTGCAGTGACGTTTGTCCACAATTCCTCGCGAAAACCGTCCCGCCAGGTCTGAAATACTAAAATAGGCCAAGCATTGCAGGAAGAAGGATTGTTGATGATGCATTGATTCATTATTTAAATATTGTTGAAGACAGGCTACACTTGAGTTTTTTACGTTTTCAGATCGTGTTGAAATTGAAAAAAGTAAGCATGGCAAAACCTTACTTGGAGTCTAACTTTTTAAAACTTGAAGTCTAACTTTGCTAATGCGGCATTACATCAAATCACTGAATCTGACTCAAAATCAATGCCGTAGTCTCAGCGCGAGACGAAACAGATGTTCAACAACACCAGCGAATTCACGGGCTATTACTTTACATTTAATAGGCTTTATTTAATATTTAATGGGGTGGCAGGGAATGGGAATTATTAAGGGTCCAAATGTCATTTGCCGTGTCAGTTTGGCTTCAGGGCTGGAGGATTGAGTTTTTCCACTGTGGCCTTTAAACTCCTGTGATCTTCAGACTGATCTTCATATTGTCTGTGACGCTTCGGCACAGATCATAATAAAAACACAGTAGGTGTTTTTAAACGCTCTATTACTTACCGGCGTCGATTCATATTCCTCCACCACAGCTTCTCTCAGTCTCAAAGTCTCTTATTTATTATTGAAAAGCACACACGACCCTTATATCACTTAATTCTACTTTGCTGCTTTATATCTCTGTTTCTCCGTGTGCTCTTCAGATGCGCGCGCGTGACAGGTCTCGCTCTGTGCTGAAGTTGGGAAATTGATAAGGCGCCGGAGACGCGCAATAAAAACGACGCCCGCGGGCGCGACACCCGGATCCCCTATTATGCAAATACAGGGTAATTTTAAAGACAAATCGTCGGCTTTTATTCCCTTATATTTCTGTTTTATACGTCTCGGCTTCTCCGGAGAATAAAACATTTAATGTGTCGAGCCCAATGATGGATCTGACCTTCACTCATTCCCGCGGAAGGAGGGGCTTCATTTGAAGAGAACAAAACAAAAATTTCGGCATCGATATCACTAAACTTTTGTGCACGCAAATTGTAAAAAAAAAAAAAAAAAAAAAAAAAAAAAAATATCGGTAATGACAATCTGGAAGTTAATTTGTGGGCATGAATAAAAGCGGATCAAATGTCCTGTTATTCAAGAATACATACAAACTGACTCAAACTCATATGATAAACACGTTTTCAATTTAATAGACATTTTGATATTTGTGGGTCTAAAATGTATCCGATTATATAAAGAAAGAAGTATCAAATGAGTATCGTTTTTTTTAAACCAACAAAAAAGAATTAATATCAGAAAAACTGAATGAGTCAGTGTTGCGGAACAAGAAAATGATTTAAAAGTCGATTAATCTAACATGAAAAAAAAATTATAAAGATTTCACTTGATTTTTTATTACCTCAGACATTCTTAATTACCTTTGACTGTTGTTGACTGACATAATAATATTGCTTTATATTTGGGCATAATTTCTAAATTTTGGCAATAACTTCATAATTACATCAGCACCGATTAAGAACAGTATTAACAGTAAAATAACAATATATTATCTATATAATAATATCATTTCTTTGTTAATTACATGGAGCAATTAGATGAACAGTATCCTCACGCGTTCATCTGATGGGACATCCTGAGAAACTGGACCGACTCGCTTCGGAACAGATTACCAGATAGTGACAAGCTCAGAGCTTCCTCAATCAATCAATCGAGAGAGAGAGAGAGCGAGAGAGAGAGAGAGAGAGAGAGAGAGAGAGAGAGAGAGAGAGAGGTGGCAGGGGTCCATTACAATCACCAAAAACAATCACATTTGACTGTATGGCCAAAGATGCACTGCGAATAATTGCTGTACGGTATCAATAAATGCAGGAAACTGAAGGAGAAGCAAATGTCACATAATTATATGTTATTATCACGCGTCAAACAGTAAACAGGCCAAACTTGTCGCCGCGTGCACATATGGCACGGAAACGCGCCAGAAGCACGTTAAGGGGAGTCAAGCGTTTCTGCCAGAAATGTCTGAATACATTCATGGGGTGGTTTTTAAAAAATCATTCATGTGTCAAAGATAAACTAACAGCCGTCAAAAGCTCAGTGGCGGTGTCACATTTTTAGACACCATGTCCATTTCACTGGAGAGACTGAAAACTGCCACATAATAGTGAGAGCAAATGATGTTGCTGCTGCACCTCAGGTCACACATACTTGTTGATTTTGGGGGGTTATTAATGATAAGGATGATTGTATTACAGAACAACTAAACTGCAAAACTTTACAACTATTAAACATAATTTGCATGCGCCTAAAGGACCTTTCGGGAGTGGACAACTGAATTGGATTGGAATCCATCCATTCATCAATGCATTCAAATAATTGCAAAGTTAGCAAACTCACCTTTAATTTAAAAAATACAAATCAGAAATTAAAAAGAACAGTAAGTCTTTGTCACGTGTGCTGGTAAAAGATCGAGCGCAGAGGGGCTCATCATGTCCATTTTACGCGGCTTCTAAACTGCATTACTGACTCAATCTTCACGGCTCTTTCATTGCGCGTGTCCTGCCAGCAGCCTGCCCGCGGCAAACACTCCATTCCCCGGCGCGAGGACACGAATTTGGCCATCAATTTAAAAGGCTTCGCGCGCTCACACACACAAACAGCAGAGGTCCGGCAGAGAGCTTCTCATATTTGATGGATATTGTTTGGGGGACATTTATGTAATAAAATCTAACTGGTGTGTTGCGAAATGCTGCGGGATAGTTTTACTGAATGAAATTACGCGCAACTGAGAGCATTTGGCGTGTGGGGTTCGAGCATTAATCAACGCCACGGCACAAATCAATGCAGCAGGACGTGTTTAGAGATGATGAACAGAGACATTCTCCGATAGATAACATCCTGAATCTTTCTCGTTTATCCCAGTGAATCTCTTCTTTGCAAAACACCCACTTTTAACTGACAGGACAAGAAAAGGAGATCGCAATATTACATTTTCATAAAAAGAATATGAGATTTGTCATCTTGGGAATCTTTTAAACCAAATGACAATTTAAAGATGACATTTTTCTTTTCTCAAGCAAATTAAGATATGCTTGATATAGAAAGCACATTCAAGGTTCAGAAAATTAGTTAAAATAGTGGTTCAACCTTTATGTTATTAAGTGACAAGAATACCTTTTGTGTGCAATAACAAAAAAATAAAGATTTTATTTAACAATTGTCAGTCTCTTTTAACTGTCAGTCTCCTAGGCTGTTTTCACTGCAGCGCAGCGCTTCCGGTTCTGTGTCAGAATCACACGCATGCGTTGTGCTGCTCACGTGAACAGCGTCGGCCAATAATGAGCTGGCATTCTGACATAGTATGGAAGCCTGCACTGTCTGTATAAAGTAAAAAGCGACTGATGAAATTGTTGAATTAAATCATTATTTTTGTTTAGTTTTTGCGCACAGAAAGTATTCTCGTCGCTTCATAACATTAAGCCACTGCAGACTATTTTAACAATGTTTTTGCTATTTTTCCGGACCTCGAATGTATTAATTACTGCGCTTTCTATTGGGGGCTAAAAAAAAAAAATCCTCTTGGATTTCATCAAAAAATTGCGTTTCAAACATGACTGTGAGGAATTAATGAGAGAATATTCATTTTTGGGTGAACTAACCCTTTATCCTAAACCTGACGCTATTCCTTGCGAGCATTTCCTTCAGAGGAAAAGTTTTGAATGCATTCAAAGTTTGTGCGTAAAAATCTGCTAATGTAATTAAACATAATGAGAGACCTCTGTAAATAAATTAGTAGCCGCATCTTTCAGCTTCAATAAATGCGCATTTCAGAAATTGGTGTGATGACATTATTGTGATGAGGCCGTAGTTCACGTTTTTTTCCCCCTTTTCCTAAATGTCAACCAATAGACAGAGATAACGACGGCTCGGCCCAGTCGACCAATGAAAACTTGAGCTGAAGAGTTTGGCAGGAGGCACTGAGCGGAAACTCGACAGTTTGACGCGCGGCGCATCAGCGGCGAGACCTGTCAAGAGTTCACACGAGGACACAGAGAAACGAGGACCACCATGGACAAGACTAAAACTAAATTAAAATTATTTTCGCAGCACTTAACGTGATTTCTTTGTTTTAATCCGCCATAATCTGCCGCGCAACTGGGAATTATGGAGCGCGCGGAGCTCAACGAGCCAAAGCCGCCATCCAAAGCTAATCAGGAACCCATACGATTCGGGATCGACCAGATTCTGGGCTCTCTGGACCCGGAGAGCAGCCGTGCGCACGGCGGAAACACTGTGGATAACAGCCGCTTGGGAAGCCCAACCAAGGCGAGCGTTGCGCCTCATGTCTCCTTACCCGTCTCTCTTTCCGGAGTCACGGGCTCGCTGGAGGACTCCGGACGGGTGTACGGGGTGAGCGGCGCTCTGGTGCCGAGTGGAGTGATTCGAGTCCCGGCGCACAGACCTCTAGCTGCCGCGGTGCCGCCGGCAATGTTGAGCGCGGCACCGGCGCTGTGCTTCCCCTGGATGGACAATAACCGAAGGTTCCCTAAAGACAGACTGCCAGGTAAAAGATACACATCTCTGAGGATGCTGGAGTTGATCCACACGGTTCTGGACCTGCGCAGGAAAATATTCCAGAAAAAAAAAAGCCTTCCCCTCCAAAAATATGGTTCAAATTACAACAAACTATGAAATAACCCTGAAAATATATATGAACTTGATTGCAATAATAACCACAGTGTTTTTGCAATATGCATAATTATATTAACTGGTATATAATAAATCAAATGCCAATGACAACGATGATTAGAAATAAATACATTAGCATGCAATTATTTGCATACTATCAAATGCAGATTAATTCATTTTCTTAAACGCGCACATGCAATAATATAAAAACGTTCAAATTCATAGCGCAAAAAATAAATGTGTTTACAATTATATGATTAGGCCCAGAAGTACATTTACCAAAATGTTAATGCCAATAAATCGAAAGCAGTTGTATTTTAAGGTGAAACATTTAGCTGAATTAAGTTTATCAAGGGAGAAATGCTATTTTGCTTGTTTTTGGACCTGAATAATATGAGTATTTAAAAAAAAAAAACATTATAAGTGCACTTTTGAGATGTAAATTTATACACATTAAGGAAACAATACACGCCTCAGAAATTCTCCACTATTGATTTAGTCGTTTTTATCGAATTATAAACAGGAGTTTTGTTTCAAACATACAGTTGCGCATGTGGACAAATGTCTGTTTTAATGCATCCTTCATCAAACACACGAATCATCCTCCTATAATTATTTCGTGAGAGCATTAGACTAATTTAGTAAAGCCTACATTAACAATTGCATCATCAGACTTTGTTTTTTTGCACTAATCTAAAGGAAAATATCATCCTAAATGACACTTTTCCCCGCAGCTCTCATTCCGTTCACCGTGACCCGGCGGATCGGTCACCCGTATCAGAACCGAACTCCTCCCAAACGGAAAAAGCCCCGCACGTCGTTCTCTCGCGTGCAGATCTGCGAGCTGGAGAAACGCTTCCACCGGCAGAAATATCTGGCCAGCGCGGAGCGCGCGGCCCTCGCCAAGAGTCTGAAGATGACGGACGCGCAGGTCAAGACCTGGTTCCAGAACCGACGGACCAAGTGGAGGTGAGACCGCTTCCACTGGAGGAGTTCGCACAGCATGCAAGACGCGTTGTTTGATTTCACTGGCAACATTATTTATTATGACATTATTCTTTAATTGAATCACGTCCAGCAAGTAGTGCAAACATTCAGACGCGTTTAGAGTCAAAATATTGCACTTTCATTATTTTATTAGTATTTGATTATGATTAAATACAGGCCTATCATTAAATATATTTCATTTAAATATTAATGGAAAATGCTCTTTGGTCACTTTTGACTTTTAGCACGTGATATGTGGGAAAAAAAGGTCAAATGCTTAAATGATCCTAAAAATGACCGCCATATAGAAATGAATGGAGAATTTTTTTTGGTCAATCTACAAATCAGCCACAATTCAGAAAAAAATGAAGAGGTTAAATGGAGCATAATTGTTGCATACATATAACCCAGCGACTGGTTGTTTATATATGCATATAAATGACTATATGACTGGCTTGACATGAGCCCAAAATATGATGGAAATTAAAAATAAGACACATTTATAATCAAAAGGTGAACATTTATTAATTAGCAATTTCATTTGATTATTATTCATGAAACTTATTCATTAATAAATGTTCATATTTATTAAACATATTAATTCCCAACATATTTTGGGTTAATTTTAAGAGAGCTAAACAATAGTTGAGTTGAATTAAATTATGCATCCGGTTGGGCAAATTTGTTAACCCAGCATTTTTGGAGTATACTTAGTACCCAAAGTCCCTCAAAACACAAAAATATATTGCATTGGTTTGACTGGGCGGAGTATAACTGTTTTGGGTTTATAATTGTTTTTTTTTTCGCTTCTTCAAAACCTCTAGAAGGCAAACAGCTGAGGAAAGAGAGGCGGGACGCCAGCAAGCCAATCGGATGTTGCTTCAGCTTCAGGCCGACGCCCTGCAGAAGTCCATGAGCGAATCGGTGTCGTCGGATCCTCTGTGTGTGCATAACTCCTCCCTCTACGCCCTCCAGAACCTCCAACCTTGGGCCCAAGAGAGACCTGGTAAAATGGCCCCAACATCCACGACACTGGCTTAAAATCACTGCGGTGGAGCTTTAGACTCACTGAGAATTGATTGAACTGAGATGATAAACCGTTTAATCTGAAAATAAATCAGGCTTTTTGTAAATCTCAAACCATCTATGAGCACTTTTAGTGGGAAAAGTGAACTGACCGTTCACTAACAGCTCTGTAAATATATGAACTATTCAAAGGATGTCTGTGAAAAAGTCTACAAATTATTGTGCTGATCATGAAAAAAAACTGTAGTTATTTTGTGCTGTTATGGTGACGATGCATTACCGCCTGATGTTTGTCGTTGTTGACGTGCTTTCAACCCGGAAAAGCGATGGAGTGTAAAATATAACACTGAACAATCAGCATTATGCATTGAAAATTTTATTGTTAAATAGTTTATACATCATTTCAACAAGAGGATATTTAAGCTTCCCGTCTCCTCCGTCTGTCTGTCTGATTGACCGTCTGTCTCTCTGTCGCCTCAGACCACATCATCATCATCATCATGGAAAAATAATCTGCACCTTCTTCAGCTTCATAAAGATACTGCTGCTACTAATCGGATCATTCGGGATCGCAGAGGATAAAATATACAATGTGTGTAATAAATCAAATATCATACTGTATATTTTAAACTCAGTCGCACTATACCGGCACAGTGATTGTTCAAAAACATCATAATATGATAATAATAATAATAATAATAATAATAATAATAATAAAGTATTACTAAGGTTATTAGAGCATATTAGAGTCTGCCAGGACTGTTTGAGAGCGCGATAAACACGGCTTTAACTTTCAACACACTTTTTACCATGATGGCTTCAGTTTCCTGCCACAAAGGAGCTTTTCAACAGCTACTTTAAACTAATATAAAACATGTTTACTTTCTCTCTCTCTCTATTGTGTATATATATAAATATATATATACAGGGCTGGGTAGGTTAATGTATTTCACTACAGATTACAAAATACATGCTTTAAAAAGTCATTTGTAACGTATTTCGTTACATTACTCAAGTTTAGTCACTTCATCTAAAAGGTCAAAAAGGTTTAAAACACAAAAAAGGTCATTGCAAGTTTTTATCTCACAATTCTGACTTTTTCCCTCAGAATTGAGTGATATAAAGTTGCAATTGTGAGTTATAAAGTCAGAATTATGAGATATAAACTCACAATATTGAGAAAAGTCAGAATTATGAGATATAAACTCACAAACTAAATTCACAATTGCAAGAAAAAAAGTCAGTTTTGCAAGTTTATTTCTCCCAATTCTGACTTTATAACTTGCAATTGTGAGTTTAAATCTCGCAATTCTGAGAAAAAGAAGTCAGAATTGTGAAACACAAACTCACAATTGTGAGGGAAAAAACAAATCGTGAGAAAAAGTCGCAGTGACGAGTGAATTATAAAACGACTCACAAAACATGAAAACAGTGGAAAACATGAAACTGAACTCGTCTTTTTCAGACGGTCAGAGTCAGAGAATCACCAATCGCTGTTTAAATGACATTAAAACTCAAAGTAATCACTTTGGTAATCTAAAACACTTTTCAGATGGAACTGTAATCGGATTACCACCCATTTAAAATGTAACTGTAATGAAATACAGTTACTAAAATTTTGTATTTTAAATACGTAACTAAGTTACTTGTATTTCGTTACTCCCAAACCCTGTATATATATATATAGATAGATAGATAGATAGATAATGCCAACTTTCTTGATCACTTCATGATAAATACAAATTAGGTGCCACCTTACATGTTTGTGAATGCTGGTCATGTCGAGTTTAAATGTCATGCTTGTAAAACAGTTATATTTTATCAGCTGTCTTTAAATTAATTTCATTATTATTATTATTTGTCTTGCTCCGTCTTCACAAATTACGTCACAGTAAGGTGGCATTATGGCTGTATAAAACAGTACTAAGTTTTGGCAATTCACACAGAAAAATAAAATGCATTCATATAAATATTAGTTAAACACACAAACAAAGACACAAATGCAGTGACTGCTGAAGTTTGCTACGGCATCCAGCCAATTAGTTATATTTCACCCCCAAATCAAACCTTTCATTTAAACAAATCACTGTATTTCGGGTGAAATGCGACCGGGACGTTCGCCTACAAACAGACCCCGTGATTCTGACAGACAAACAGACCAATCAGAAAGCAGATATTCGAGTGGGCGGAGCCAAGAGCGATCACGAGCCAACAGAGACGGGACTCTCACTAATAATGGACACGAACGCACATCAGATCAACAGCGAGCAGTGATGATCGGACGGATGACACGATGCACAAATACTGTCAAAAACATCGGAACACTGGCTCAAGGTTCACAGCTACTTCTGCAGAACGCCAGCTGAGTGACGGCTCGTTCATAAGACGACCGCCGAGACACTTGTTACAATACTGGATTAGAACATTTCTACCTAAATGACGGACACATCAATAATGTGCTACAAATATTCAGCATTTCTTCTTGAGAAGTATCACAGGTCGAGTGTATCGGATGTTACGCGAAATCCACCACGGACAGCTCAAACTGGTTAAAGCGCTCGGATGCATCGAACATCGGGATGTGATGTTTGATGCATATTTTCAAATGCCTCACAGTAAATTCAGCCGGTCCTGTGGAAAGAGTTCAGCTGGGCTTTTGTAAACACGGTTTTGACACACAATGACTCACATGTTCTTTTAACTAGCTGCTTTTTTGGTAATAGACATACACTGTAATTCTCACATCTGCGACAGAACGAGGTCGAACAGCAAGGTTTAAAGGACATGTCGTGTCCTGGCATGTGAAGCACGAGCCGTTGTCTGACATCGGTCAGACTTCCAGAGTTATCGTGGTGACGGGGTGAAAGTTATTTCTCTTTTGTTTTTAACAGAACACTGGTCAGATTCAGCAGTTCAGTGGTTTGTTTCTCTCACTAATTTCCCTTTTCTTCCCTTCATCCTCCTCGTCCTGTGGCTCTATATCACATTCTCAAAGAGCTGCAGTGATCGCATGATGTTTTCATCCTGAAGAGACGAAATATGAACAGAAGGAAGAGAAAATGAATTAAATAAACAGGAGGAAGCTAATTATTCTTATAAACAATTACGAAGGCAAAAGGAGAGAAAGTGTCTTTTGACTATCTAAAGAATACTTGTAAAGAATGAGAAGAATAATACAAAACTAAAAATAATTCATTTTGAAATTATGAATAAAATGTGGACGTGTGGCAAAAACATTTCTGGCATAAAGTACGGATCTTCACCACTTTAACAAAAACTTGTTCAGGAGTGGCCTATTCAACAAAACTAAAATTGAAAATAAAAAAGTAACATTTTCAAAACTGTAATAGCCCTACCCCAAAAGATTTTATAAATTCAAATAGGGATGGATGGCATATTTATTCATATTTACTTCATTAATATGTTATTTAATATTTTAAATTAATTTTTTTTTATTATTATTACTATTTTTTTTATCCCTTAATGTTTATTTATTCATGTATTTGTCAAGTACTGAGTTGTATTCTGTTTTGTCTTTAAAAAAAAGTTTAATAAAGACAGTTAAAAAAAATTAAATCATTAATTAATAATTAATTTAAAAAAAAAAAAAAAAAAAATATATATATATATATATATATATATATATATTAAATTATATATATAATTATATATATATAATTATATATAATTTAATAAAATAATAATATAATTATATATAATTTAATAAAATAATAATATAATTATATATAATTTAATAAATTAATAATATATATATAAATACATTTATTTGCATGGCAATCAGTGGCCAGGACTGATATGAAATAATTACTCATGATTAAGCAACATGGAATAATGTCTCAAATAAGGACATCAAGGAAGAGTCTGTTATTTGTTGTTACTCACAACATGCAGAGGAGTTTAATTTTTGTTGCTGCTTTAGCATATTCAATGCTGCAGTACTGACTCTCCGACACTAGAGGGCGCTGCTTACATTTAAGAGAGAAAGACAGTGCCATTCTATGATTGGAACGGAACTCTAGTGTACTGCTTACTGCACACTGCACTGTATATACTACATTCGTTTTAAAGAAACAGTATGTGACGCAGTATGCAACGCAATGCCACAATCTCATTCATTCATAATCAAAGAAAAAGATGTTAAAACAACAGTTGAACACTGAACTTGGAAGGCGTGTGTTGCATTGTGGGACACAGTATTTAATACACTGTAATTCACATTATTGCAAGTGGACTGGGTCATTCGGTTATTTCATGCATACTAATTCTGTAAGGTATTTTGAACAGGTACCTCTTGACAGGACAGTATAAACTCATCAAGAGTGACGAATCCATCTCTGTTCTTGTCCATTTTCTGCAAGGGAAACATAGAAATCTCTCTTTATATAAACAATGATGCATAATATCATAAGTAAGAAGTAACTGATCACAGGCTGTTGAATTATTAGAAAATAATGCACTCCTGCGGTGGTAATGCGGCCGCAACACAAAGCGGATACTATGGTTATACCACACCGCAAGACATTGTTCAGATGATATATTTCAAGACATTTGTCAGACAATTGAACGTTCGCAAAGACCCGCCCCCTTTAGTTACTGTTGCTATGTCCGCTCTCACGCCACACATCATGTTCTCATGCAGTGAAAAATACATCCAGGAGCAAAAAGGACACTGATAACTTATGAAACAGTTTCATATTTAAAATATTGTAATTTTGTATTGAAGTTTAATCAATAAATAGCGTCTATTGTGTGTTTAATGTGTGGTGACAGATCGCTGTAGCTCCTCGTGAACCGATCATCTCTTCAGTTCATTTATAGCATCAAATAAACATGAATGAACATCAGAAGGAATGTTGTTTCAAGCGCGGAAAGACGTGAGGACACATAATTTTTGTGTGAATGAGTGTGAATTTCTAGAGTCTGTGCGTCTCTCAACAGTGTTCAGCAGCAGTGTCTCTAATAGCGAAACTGTAAGTTTATCTGCTTCAAAAACAGCGCTTTTAAGTTGCTAAACTATTTCACTGATAAAATCATCAGAGCAGCTCTGACAACACATTTCTGTGGGAGTGTGTGTCCGTACTGTATGTGTGTGAGAGAGAGTCGGAGCTTTCCGTACAAAATAAAGCGTGATTTTGTGGAAATTTTTATCCTTTTGTTTACTCTATTCATTTGCTTGGTCAGTGTCGTAGTGGGTTTTAGCTCTTTTGCATGCTGTAAGGACCTTTTGAAATAACTGAAATCATTTGGCGAAGTGATATGGAACTGTAATGCGGTCAAGACCTGCCTGGAACTACTTTTCCCTGAAAATAACTGCACACTTTAGAACGTTCACCAACCAATCAGATTCAAGCATTCAACACCGTAATAAAATATGTGATAATATTTAAGAGTCTGACCTGAAAGAAAGCATCCACGTGCTGTTTGGTGGTGTCTGTCTTCAGAGCAGGATACGTGAAGCGGCCCATCATGTCATATATGGCTTTCACTATATCGGTCATCTCCTGGAACAAACCAAACAAAATCAATTATTATCTGAAAAACATGGTTTACTATATAATTCTGATGTGTTCTTTCAGTGTTTCAATGATTGTACGATTATGTTAAAATGCGAAAAAGTCATCATAAAGAATGAATAGATGTGTCCAAACTTTTGACTTCAGTATTTTAAACGTTGCACTGGGTGAAAATTGCATTCTTGAGAGGAACAGAATACAGATTCAGAAGTAATGTAAGAGACCGGTAAATAAAATAATGTTTAAATTTAACCCTATAAAGCCAGCTGTATCATATTTGATACATATATAAATACAATAGAGTTGGGCCCAACACTGAACCCTGAGGAACTCCCTGTCAAGCTGATACGGTATCAAATTTAGGATTTCCCAGACTAACAAACTGGGCATGATTAGTTAAGTAAGATCTAAACCAATTGAATACCGTCCTGGCGAGACCTAGCCAGCTGTGCAACCTATCCAACAAGACAGAATGGCATTGATTGATCGTTGATTTACATTTATATTACAAGCTATCAGAATTTCATCTTACGTTTTGTCCATATAAATATCAGCATATTGACTAAATTGCATATTGTTGCTCAGTTTGGGCTTATGATTCAATTTTAAATGTTTTTCCTCCTCCAGTTTGAGCTCCATATTTTCACTATATCATATGAGCCATAAAAGCTTTATGTACCAAATATGATGCTCAACAAAAACACACATATGCAAACTTTTTTTTTTTTATTCCCAGAACAGGAATTAAAAATATAAGCATAAAACAAACACAAATTATAGTGGCGTTCATTATAAACAACATATTAAATTATAAACACCAAGCCTTATTAAATCCTTTAAAGCAAAACTACCATTATGTGGGAAATGTACTATCCAAATAAACTTGGACTCGCACTCAACACAAATCCAAAAGTGTTCGCTTTCAGCATATTTTGAGCGTCTGATGTTAGTCGCATCATATACCGCAAGTCCCCTTTAGATGATAAAATGCATGACTTATATTCAAGAAAATACGACGTAACACACCTCTTTATTAATTAAACCATCTCTGTTAATGTCGTACAGGTTGAAGGTCCACTGTAACTTCTCTGTTGTCGTTCCTCTCAACAAGATGGACAGAGCTGTTACAAAGTCCTGAAAGAGAGAAAGAGAAATAATGGACCAGGAGGAGTGATGACACAATCAAACGAAACCAAATGGGTGAAGAACAATGAATCAATAGAGAGATACGTCACCTCAAATTTGATTGATCCGCTTTGGGTAGAGTCAAACGCGTTGAACAGGTAATGTGCATATGTGCTGGCGTCTGCGGAGAGAACATACACAAACACACGGAGACAGAGAGAGAGAGAATTGATGGGGGTTTTCAAATAAACGTAAGGCTTTTTGAGACCTTTATGGGGTCTAAACACACACTGACCCCCGTGAGGAAAGAACTGCGAGTAGATCTGTTTGAACGTCTCCTCGTTGACCACGCCACTGGGACATTCCTGAGAAATAACAGGGGAAAACAACAGAAAAACATGGGTGTGTGAGTTTGATTTCACAGCAGTCCGTCAGGGAATCCCGTGTCCGTGTGTGTGAGCCTGCATACGTTTTTGAAGCCTCTGTACAGCACTTGCAGCTCTTTCTTGTTGAATTTCGTTAAAGCCTCCAGCTGCTCCAAACCCTCCGGACGGTGGGATACTACAGACAGCTCCAGATCATCATCCACCCTATCTACACACACAGAGATTAAAAACATTTACCATAAAACATGTGCACTCCATTGGATTTCCTTGGTATATGATGCATTTAAAAGTGAAACAGTACATTCAATAAATTGCATGGTAAAAAAAAAAAAAAAAAAAAATCCATCATTTCAGAGGCAGAGAAAATTACATTTTAAAATAATTACAGCGTGGTAATAATAATGTGCTCCTTTACATATAGTCATGTTAGTAAAATGCAATTTAAAAATAAATAGCATGTAAAAAATAGGTAAATGCATCTATTTCACCTCTGGACCTTATTGTTTAGTATTTTAATTAACATACACATAAGTTTGGGGTCATTAAATATAAGTATTTACTTTTATTCTGCAAGGACACGTTAAAATGATCAATAAAAACATTTATAATGTTACAAAAGTAACCAAATTTTGTTCTTTTGCATTCGTCAAAGAATCCTGAAAGAAATATGGTTTCCACAAAAACGTAACAATTTTAACATTATTCATAATCAAATCATCATAGTAGAACGATTTCTGACAAGGATCATGTGACACTGACGGCTGGAATAATGATGCTGACTTTGATATACAAATATAAATTACATAAATGACATTTTACTATGTATTCACATACAAAACAGCCATTTTAAACTATTAATATTTCAAAATAATGAATCAAACAAACGCAGCCTTGGTCTCTTCATTTAAAAACCTTACCGACCCCAAACTTTTGAACGCTAAAATGCAGGTCTAAAATACTGTATGCGATGATCTGAAGCGCCGGATCATTTGTTTCAGAAACGTACGGAGGAAGTCCCATGTGTGTTAAAGATGACGACAGCGCCGCAGGAAAACACGCTTGACATTCACTTGTTCATTTACATTTATTCATTTAGCACAAGCTTTTATCTAAAATAACAACAATGAGAGACATGGCAAGAGATTTGGCCTTTCAAAATGTCTTTCAGTATGTTACATATGCATTTAGGATTATTTCAATGAACTAAAACCATTAAAACAAACATATTCATTACTTGAAATGAAATGAACAAGCCAACAGTTCTCATTTTAAATTAAAACTGCAATAAAACAAAAACTTTTTTTTTTTTTAAACAACTTTTTTTTAACAACAATGGACTGAATTGAGAA
>CM074308.1:9064649-9144649 GCA_037194245.1 Opsariichthys bidens
AGGGATCCTTGATTTCACTTTTTTTAACTTTAGTTGGTGTGTAAGGTTGCAGTTTGAGCAGAAACAACAGTTGCAAAGCTCAAAGTTCAATACAAAGGGGAATATTTTCTTTCACAGAAATCGCTTTTTGAGGACTACAAAAAAAACAGCTTCTTCCCAGGTTAGTGACATCACAAACACTCAAATTTACATAAACCCCGCCCACGAGAACACACAATATAGGGGGCGGGGCCATGTTGGGGTGCTTTAGAGAAGAGGAAGAGTTGTTGTAGTCGAGTGTTGTTGATGTCGTCAGACTGCTTCACAAACGAGGGTCAATTCAACGCTGGATTTGCACAAAAGATGAACGTGACGACACGTGCTAGTGATGAGTTGAATCAACTCCACAGCGACTACATCAATTTATCCACTAACCGTTCAGAAACGTCTAAAAGTTGGAACTTCTTCCCGAGTCTCTCCATCAATGTAAGGATGAACACCGTCTGCGTGAGATTCTCCAGCTTTGTTGCTGTTGAGCTGTTAAAGCTCCGCCCTCTTCTGGAGCAGCAGCTCATTTGCATTTAAAGGGACACACACAAAAACGGCATGTTTTTGCTCACACCCAAATAGGGCCATTTTTACATGTATATATGCCTTGTTTATATGTATATTTATTGTTTTAGTCCTTGTAATCATCTACTACTTGACAGTTACTGTCCCCCATTGCCCCGCGATGTGCTAAAAATGACAATAAAGCTGACTTTGTCATTTAAACTAGATGCGCATCAGACACGCCAAGTGTATAAATAACTCTCTCTGACTCTCAACAACACAGAAAGAGCTCTGCTGCAGTTCTCCATCAGTGTCCAAACCACACACGCCAGCGGAGGCAGAGAAAGAGAAGAGAAAAAGAACGCAAAAATTCGAGCGCTCGGCCAGACATTGATATCTTGAGAGCACGGTGGCCAGAAAACGAGATGTGCACAAGAATGATGTACGTTCACTATACCCAATATTTACTCGAGACTTTACCAAAATGATCCACTGACAGCCAAAAGGATCAAGAGGAAATAAATGATGCAGATAATCTCAAATTATCCAAATACAAGCAGAATTAATCAGCCCGTCTGATATATGCAAACAGTCTTACACACAGAGAATTTTCCAGAAGGGTGATTCAACAAACATGGAGCAACTTGGAGAGAGTGAATGAATGGTGTGTGTGTGTGTGTGTGTGTGTGTGTTGGGGGGGGGGGGGGGGGGGGGTTAAGACGTATGGGCAGACAGTGTGGGTGTGCAATTCAAGACATCTGAAATATTCACTAGAGTAAAACCTACGCACACACACACTCTAAGAGAAAACCCACAAAACACCCTGAAAAAAACCCGGTATATTTAATTTACTATACTATACATTTCATATAGGGTGAAATGCATGTGGTAAATCTTAGATTTAGTATAAATGTTCTTCATCTAGTTAACCCTCTGGTGCTCTTTGGTCATTTTTGATGGAAAAATTGTATGTTTTTTTTTTTTTACTTCGTCGGAATGGTAAGAAACATGGAAAAGGTTTTGTACTTCCTATGTGACCACACACACACACACACAAAGAATCATGATTCGAAAAAGGTTAAATGTCCCTGAAAAAAGTAGTCACACTTGTATCCTTCACGATTTGAAATGAACGGGAGACGAATTTCATCTAGTGGAAACGTTTGGTACTGCAGCCAATTAAAATCTTACTGAAAGCTCATTTTTTGAGAGATCAACCTCAAAATTGGAGCACAATTTATTTAGATTTATGGCTCTGATTTTCCATGTTTTGGAATATATATATATATATATATATATTTCTTATAAAAATTAAAATTTGTGTTTTTGTGCATTTTCATAAAAATAAATGTAGCATAAGTCAAAGCATTCAAGATTTATGACAGTTTCAGTTGAAAATGTCATGCTCATAAAGTGAATAAATGGATTATTAAAATAATTTAGTAGCATAAAATTCATATAAAACATTATCCAACTAAATTACAGTACATTG
Source organism: Opsariichthys bidens (assembly GCA_037194245.1). Lineage (NCBI taxonomy): Eukaryota > Metazoa > Chordata > Actinopteri > Cypriniformes > Xenocyprididae > Opsariichthys > Opsariichthys bidens. The sequence goes on from CM074308.1 coordinate 9,066,673, forward strand.
AAATAATAAAAAAGGTCATTTTGTCTGCCACTCAAGCAGCACCAGAGAGTTAAATGATCTTACTGTGAATACATGTTTATCAGTTTATACATATTCAAGCAAAAGTGATCAGCTATTCTGAAGAAGCTTCTGTCGGATCAATATTTCACTCTCTGCTTCCCGTCTGAGCCGATCACGGCTCACATCAATCACTGATGATGCATGTAAAAATAAATCTGGCATTTAAATTCTGTCCGTACTCTCGTCGCTGCGGTTTAATCTTTTCCCGTCCTGAATTTAATCTAAAACTCAAAATGATGAAAATAATTCATTGCAATCAATTATTCATGATATCTGACAAAAGTCATTCGTTTTCATAAAGCAAACAATGAAAGGTGCGTGATTCATTTCACACTTATCGTCTATAAGCTGTTCTGAATATGGCGCCTTTAAAATGAATGAAATGCAGCATGAAAATAATCATTTTGCGAATTCATTCATTTCCATTCACAACAAAATTTTTGACTGCATCAGATGGTCCATTACCAGTTCTGTGGCTGTGAAACTAAACAGGAAGTGACATCACAAGCACTCTTAATTGGTAAACGGAAGCGCAAGAACAAAGATCCCAGACTCATTCATTTACAAGCCTGGACTGAGGATTTCACACACACGAACAAGAACAAGAGAGCGACAGTGAAAGAGTGTTTCGAGTTTAGTTTATGGATCACTGTACAGTTGATTTCAGATTCATCATGCCTTGCCCCATTTTTCTAATTTTAAATGCACTGAAGCTGCATATTATTAACAAAATTAATGTGCGACTTCAGCTCTATAACATAAAATGATCAGATTTTTTTAAGCAGCTTCATTGGCTATTTTTGTTGAGTTAATTTAAAAAAAGAAATTTTAAATAAAATGTCAAAAATGTAACAAAATTACTGTGCGACTTCAGCTCTCGGACATGCAAACGATAAATTCGTCGATTTGTTTTTTTAACGCCATGCCGATATTTTATGGGCGAAAACTCTACTTGAGATTTCAAAATTTAATATAGCATTTAGAAACTTAAAATTAAAATAAAACGTAAAATATTAACGAAATGGATGTGTGACTTCAGCTCTCAGACCTGTGAACAATCATTTTTGGATTTATTTTGCTTTGTAATAGCATATTTCCATGGCAGAAATTAATTAGCAATTTAGCAATTAATTTAAAATAATAATAATAAAATTTTTATTTTAAATTTCTATGAAACGATACATTTTGGATTTGTTTGTTTTTAACGCCATGTCTGTTTTCTATGTGAATAATATTCTTGACACACACGTTCATTTAGTCAATCGTGTTTTTATAAGAGCACCTCAGTCACAGAATATTATACTAATTGAAATAAGAAACAGTACTTCCCACAATATCTTTACTCGCTGATAAAAGCCTGGGTCTCGAACAGTCCGTGTACAATACGTTTATTTAATTTACTGAAATCATTTGAAAATATTAATACTAATGTTTATTTTGCTGGTAACTTTTTCATGTCCAATGATAAAATTCTTTCCTAAAAATTCATATCTTTAGATTTAAAATTTGCGCAAATTAAGCCGCGGTAGAGAACTCATTTCAGTATGTGCGCGCAGTCTGAGAGACTTGAGTACCGAACTGAGTTCTTTTTGCCAAGTCTTGGGTTAAATACACACACTTACGTGGCAAAATGCCCCTCTTTGCAAGTATCCATGTAAACACAGTCATTTATATCATAATTGAACCTAAACGCATGTGTAACAGTATACTGGACCCGTGCATTCGGTCTTAAAGTGACAGCAGCCTAATATTTTTGGTATTTTTAATGTAGTATTTCTTATTTCTAATACTTGAAGTTTTTCAAGTAGGTCTATTTCATTTGTATCTGATCTCTTGTAGTTTTTGGTCTATTGCTTATAATTAGTTTATTTGTTCTTATGACTGACTGTTTACTTCTCTTCAGTGAGAGTTATTTTAGTATTAGTTTTCGTGTGATATTGAAAATGGTGACAAGAATTATGACATTTCAATAGTATCAAAACTTTTGATATAATATGTACCCATATTTTAACTGTTTGATATAACTGTGAGATAAAAAGTTACAATTACCTTTTTTATTTATTATTCTGCGTCAGAAACAAGCTCCCATATAGCCTATTATACAATATATATATATATATATATATATAAAATTACAATTTAACATTTAAAATAAAACTACAAATATTTTGAAACCCCATTTTTCCTAAAAGATCTAAAACTATATTAGGATCAACATGATTAAACACCTTCCCGAGGGGATTATAAGGAAACGATTTCCAATAACGTTTGGAAAAGCTTCATGCGTAGCTTCCTCTCACTACGCATCACGTGAACACTGAAGACAGCCAGATCAACAGGTGCAGCTGATGTCCCCCTCCCGCTCTCATGTCTTTCGGACATGACCGATGGGTCGGGACCCTTCAGACGTGCACGCAAAAACACTCCATCGCCCCGTTACCATGACAACAGTGCTTCCAAGGTAACAGTCGGGAACGTGTGTGTGTGAGTAGAGTAATAAACAACGTCAGCATGTTTCCGAACACACATGACCCGACGGCACACGCACGCGCACGCTGCGAGCTAACTCACATTAAAATAATCCGCAGCTTCGAGGGTCACGTGTTTGAGCGTTGACTTTATTACGGGGCAGAATCACGCAGCTGCGACACAGTCAAACGACACTTGTTGCACAGTCCAGCGAAGACGTGTGTGAGTCATGCAATGACCGAAAACACACACGCGCATGCATGCATGCATGCATGCAACATTCAGGCACGTCATTCAAGGATGCACACACTCATGCGCGCGCTTTACATCCGAACTTCTCAGTCTGTCTCTCTGACGCACGCAGACAGGTAGACTGAGCTCACGTCTTACCTCTCGATTGTCGTCGCTGTCTCGTCTGCAAGGTCAATGTGCCAACAACCGCCCCCATGTTGTCAGCGTAGTAACAAGCTTGTGTGTGTGTGTGTGTGTGTTTCAGTCGCTCGCTGTCTTTCTCAGTCCAACCATCATTCTGTCTTCTCGGAATCTAGCGCTCTCTGATCCCAACTGCTCCTTTTCTGCCTCGATTTACCCCTCCCTCCACAAAAACTCTCTCTCTCTCTCTTTCTCTCACATGCATGTTCATCTGTACTCGCTCCATCACACGAAAACAGGTCCCTATATATGTATATACTGTATGTATTAAAAATCATATTTTGAATTTTTAGAGATGGACCATAATACATTTAAGATTTGTTTTTGCAATTATGTTCTTTTTAAATATGTCTATTTTTAATGACAGAATTGGCCCTTCGCAAAGACCCGCCCCCGCCGTGCGCTCTCACGCCACACATCATGTTCTCACGAAGTGAAAAATAAAAATGTAATTTTTTAAAGAAGCGTGTAGTGTGTGTTTAATGTGTGGTGACAGATCGCTGCAGCTCCTCGTGAAGCGATCATCTCTTCAGTTCATTTATAGCATCAAATAAACATGAATGAACATCAGAAGGAATGTTGTTTCAAGCGCGGAAAGACGTGAGGACACACAATTTATCAAGTTCACCAACGTTAATCTACTAACTCCCCTGACCGCTTTGACGGACAAAATGACGGTTATGATTGGTCAGATCGCCTGTCAATCAAACTGTTTGTGAAGGATCAATTGCATAAATCTGAAAAAGAGCCATCCCAGAATGCATTGCACTGTAACAACATTAATGAAAAGATGGTAACAAATAGCATACATTTTATTCAATGTTGTGACGAGCGACGTCTTCGGTTTCTGCGTTCCAGATCAGTTACTAACATACCTTAAACATAGACGTTAAAGCATAAAGAGATCAAGTGCATCTTTTCTCATCAATCGTGAGGAAACGTCTGCCAAGAGCGTCAGTGTAAGAGCGTTTGAATTATGACACCCTCCTGCTGATTCATAAGCATTCCAAGGGCTTGAAATTACACCGTCATTAATTATTAACGAGCAGTCATAATTACCCAAACCTGTTCTTGAATCGTAATGAGGTGAAACCGCAGGACTAATGGAGATCATAACCGTGTAACATGTTACGTCTGCTTAAGATAAAAGCTCTGAACCCAAGCAGGGTGATGTGGATGTGTTCAAAATACTACAGTCAATCATGTTTCATACACTGTTATTAAATATGAGTCTGCCGTATGAAGTCCACAGGATGCAGTGATCCTAGACTTTGACATTTTCTCACTCTCACTCTTAAAAATGAAGGTTCTTTATTGGCATTGATGGTTCCATGAAGAACCTTTAACATCTACGGATAATAATAATAATTTAATAATAATAAATAATTTATGCTTACCACCTTTCATTACACAGATTCTTGGGATTTCACAGACTAGTTCTGCCAATAGTTGACCAGTTGGGTCTGTGTTGATGATACATGGATCAAGAGGCTGACGAAAACAAAGCAAGTGGGACATTTTGCACCATTTATGTCAACACTAGCAGCAGGAATCTGGCAATTAGAGAAAAGCATGACTAAGTTTCTCACACAACTTATGGATCTTCTCTCCATGCACAAACACTTCCATAACACAGTAACAGCAAAGGCTGCTAATGCTGCTTGTGAGGAGCAAACATTGACCTGACAATTAAGGGGGAGTAAGCGCAGTCTCGTGGGTACCCCCCGGCCTGCGATGGGGGTATGTGACGAGTAAGGCGGGCGAGAGCCATGAGGGAATGGCGCGAGTGATAATGAGCGCCACCTGTGCGCTGCACCGGTCTCGTGTCTCTCACGGAGGAGCTCCGAAAGCATAAAAGAGGAGCGACGACAGTGAAGGACGAGAGAGGACCAGGCCTGGAATTTATGTTGAGTTTTATTTTGTTTGTGTGGGCGGCAGTCGCCGTGAGGAACTCCCGCCCTTTTACTTTCGTTTTGTTTTGTTATTTATTAAAAGTTGTTGAATGTTCGCCGGTTCCCGCCTCCTTCTTCCCGTTCTTACGAACTGTGTTACAATGTGGATTGTAAAAATCTTAATAACTGAGATGGATTTTCAAGGGATAAATATACGCGTTTCATGTGTTCCTCCAATTGAGAGATGAAACTAAATGAAAACATGGATCCGCAACTTCAAATTTAGATTTTAAAAATAATTGTGCACTGCATCACGTTCCATCAGAGACAGAGCAACGCTCAGATGTGAGCTTTGTGAGACGTCCATCTCCCTGTGTGTGTGCTTCCTCTCCTCCTCTTACACGCAACAGAGACGGAAAGAAATGTGTTTTTCTCCAGACATGGTATGAGTTCTTTGATGTTTTACACCCAGCAGCGGTTTAATAAAGACTGAAACGGAGATGGAAATGGAAGATGAGGCGAGAGAGAGAGACAGACGGCCTCAATAACACACCGCCGGGCCTGTGGATGGGGAATTGGCTATAGAGTTATATTAGAACGTCGCTGACAGAAGGGATGCGAGAGGCAGGACTTGTTTTGATCGGCGGATCGTTTCCGTCTGTTTCTACACAATGTCAAACAGTGGAGGGAACGACTGCGTGTCAAAAAACATCAATATAAATGTTGCTCATTCATGTATGTGTATGTAAGTCATGAAAAGCTGGGCAAGATATTTGCAGCCTTCTGATAATCTTATGTTTTTGCTCTGACATAACGTAAAGGGACTGTTCACTTAAAAACAAATGAAAAGTCTGTCATCATTTATTCATCCACACATGTCGCTCCAAACCTGCTGAACACAGGTGTTTCAAACAATATTGGACTCATTTTATGGATCAAAAAATTAATTTCTGCAGAAGAAAGAAAGTCACACAGCTTTGGAACAAAAATAAAATCACAGTCTTTTCATTTTTAGGTGAAGTATCCCTTTAAAAATGCCCAATCAGAGCATTTTAAAATATATGTGTGTATATATATATATATATATATATATATATATATATATATATATATACACACATTAAAATATTAAATCTAGTTAAAGGAATATTTTCCACAGTTCACTATATATATATATATATATATATATATATATATATATATATATATATATATATATATATATATATCAAAGAACAGCAATGTTTACCTACATATATTTTGATAAAACAACTTAATAAAATGCCACATGAACAATGCCACACAAAGACTTCAGTGACCGAAGAGGGAAACAAACAATGAACCAAATTCTGAATCGATTTGATGAAATAGACATCAACAAATGAATCAAATGTAAAATTATATTGTCAAATACTGTTTAGCTGTCACTCATCTCTCTCTCTCTCTCTCTGTCTCTCTCTCTCTCTCAGTCTCTCTCTGTCTCTTTCTCTCTCTGTCTCTCTCAGTCTCTCTCTCTCTATCTCTCTCTCCCTCTCTCTCTCTCTCTCTCTCACACACACACACACACACAAAACATATCTAAAAGAAGTCTATCTAAATGAGGATATACCTTAGACGTCTTATTTACTCAAAAACATTATGTACTTCATCTATGAACCAATTAAGGATGTTTCCGGAAGCCCTCAAAGCGAGGTTTCATCAGATTTAGCTCAATTCAGGGTAAGTAAAGCAACACACACACACACACAATAAAGTGTATCTGACAGGACTGTGTTATGCAACAGGCTTCAGTAATTACTATGCATACAACAGCATAAATCAAATGTCATTTTTAAAAGCACACATATTAATTCAACTAACAATCACACACACACACACACAACGTGTACACGGCAGCTTGACTAACAATCTATTTGTCGGCTGGGAAATGGAAATATGATTAAATGAACATTACAGGCTAATTGTTCAGATCTCATAAGCAAATCTTACATAACGTAAACTTATTAGCTTAATTCAGCAAAACAATGTGATTGTGGCGCTCCCCGCAAACATTTTACATCATCTGCTTGTTGTAAATAAATATTAAAGTCGTGCGGATTGAACATGTCAGGCAGCTCTCAAGGCTGAAAGTCTCACGTGACGCATAAATCATGCAATTCTTACACAAAATGTACCATGGTAACTTTAATTTCTGCAAAAAGTACTACAGTTTTTGCAAGGGTATTGTTTTGACTGAATAATGAATGACTAGATCTGGTCTTTCAGAGCTGCGGTCGAGTGGTTCCTGTGCACGTATGTGGATTTCGAGGTATGTACTGAAAGGAATTACTGATGAAGCACTGATGAATTATTGAAAATTTTCCTTTAGCGCTCCTCGAACACATAAACTTTAAATTTGTACACCTACACCATGATGAACACATGTCTAATAATGTGTCAAGGCACAACAACACTGACTGCAAATAATCACAGTTTGAAAAGTAATCTCAGCGCCTGTCTTTAAAGGTGGGGTAGGCAATTTCACAGAGGCGAGCAACAGTGAAAGCATAAGATCCCACCCTCCCTCCAAAGACACGCCTCCTTCAAAACATGTGACCGCGCGCAGCCAGAGTCTGCAAAGCGGCACGAGAGACAATGTTAATGTTACCTCATGTCACAAAGCGCAGAACATTAAAATAATATTGAACGACTTACGGATTTCTAATTGACAAACAGTTTGATTGACAGGCGATCTGACCAATCAGGGGAGTCAGTAGATTAACGTTGGTGAACTTGAATCACGTCTTGAAACAACATTCCTTCTGATGTTCATTCATGTTTATTTGATGCTATAAATGAACTAGTATGAAGAGATGATCGAGGAGCGACAGCGACACATTAAAGACACACTGGACGCTATTTATTGATTAAACTTTCTTTAAAATATTACAATATTTTAAATATGAAATCGTTTCATACGTTGTCAGTGTCCTCTTTGCTCCGGGATGTATTTTTCACGGCGTGAGAACATGATGTGTGGCGTGAGAGCGCATGACTTGTCGGACATAGCAACAGTAACTAAAGGGGGCGGGTCTTTGCGAAGGGTAAGTCTCTTGTCGCCACCTAGTGGAATAAAATGTAATTAACGCAAACGTTATTTGACCCAAGGGTAGTTTGCTTTATTTTGATCATTATCATAGGTATCAGTGTTTATATTCTAACTTAAAACTTACACTTCTGTGCCGATTTGAAGATTTGTAACACAGAAATAAACAAACTAATGTGTGCTTCGACTGCTCTCACTGGCTTTTGACAAAGGTTTAAAAGACGCGGACGATCGTTGTCATTAATAAAATAAGATCGCGTGGGTGCTTGAATCTTACGATTAATCTTGCAGCTCTAAATAATTACTATTATTATTATTATTATTATTATTAAATTAATTTTATTATATCATTATTATCAATAATAACACTAAAAACTATTTTATGTAATAAGTTATTATTAATAACAAAAATTATAATTACATTTAAAATGATAATGATGACAATGTAAAATATTTTACATTTAATTATATTGTTATTATTAATTAGATTTGATTCTATTAATAATCAAAAATTTTAATTACATTAAAATAAAAAAATATAATTATTGTTTTTTAACGCATTTTATTACATTTAACCCTTATGTGCCGTTCGGGATGTTTTCATCCACTATGGGGGATTTTTGAGTCTTAATTTGGCCGTAACTTTCTCCGTGTTTCAGCAAATGGAATGATTTTTGGTGACAAATCTTATTTTGACACATATTTTGGGAAAATGCTTTGAATATTTTCAAAAACTCAACAGTACTGGGCAAATTCACGGCGCTTTCGATATGATTTTAACTGCTTTAAAAATGTATCAGATAAATATTTTTTTCACATTTTTTTTGCATGAATCTATTAATCAACCTCAGTCCTGATCAAAACTACTAAATGTTTAAAAAAAATTCAGGATTTTAACTCCAAATTTATATATGATGTCACTGATTTGGGAAAAAAAAACACACACAAAAATGACTTATTTTCAGTATAAAATGTGATTGTGGACTGGATTTTTTTTTACCTTTTATCACAGTCTTGGACAAGATTAGAAACAACATTGGCTTTGATGCATTGTTAGTTTTTGTGCAGCATCAGGTTCAACTTTTTTCTCCCTCATTTACTGTTCGTGGCTGTTTTTGCCCCCATTGACTTCCATTATAACCACATAACATATTATAATAATTTACACAAAAATAAGTCATTTTGTGTGTTTTTTCCCCCCAAATCAGTGACATCATTTATGAATTTGGTAATTAAAGAGTTAAAATCCTGAATTTTTTTTAAACATTTAGTAGTTTTGATCAGGACTGAGGTTGATTCGTAGATTTAAGCAAAAAAATTAGAAAAAAAATATTTATCTGATACATTTTTAAAGAAGTTAAAAGTAGTGGCTGTTTATAACGAAAGGGTAGTGAATTTGAACAATGCACAAGGGTTAATTATATTGATGTTATATAACAAATAAAATAATAATAATAGCAGTTTTGCCCCACAAAATGAGTCCAAGAAAACTATTCTTGTGAAAGACAAATAACATATATTCAATCCTATTAAGCTCAGTTGGTGCAAGTTTGAATCTGGCATCACTTCTTGCGCTTCCGTAAATCGTCGTCAATAGCTGACATTAAAACTGAATGAAAAGCTTCTGGATTTCTTCCATGACTCTAAGAACTGACTAAGGCCAAGGGCAGCCTAACTAGTCTGATCTGCTCAGCGTCTCGCTCCGCTCCTACTGACATATTACAAATAACAATTAGCCCGTGATGTTCATTTTCCACAGCTGAAGTCACACGGCACTGACTGCTGCCAACATCTCACGTCTGCAGCTCCTTCTGCTTCACAGCTTCTCATTTCCTCCGGTGGGAATAGAGCCGCTCCAGATAACAGCTTATGTGCACTTTAAGAGCTCTGAAAAATTGCATTTGCATACAAAAAAAAAAGTATCAAATGTACCGTGTTTTGTACCATAGTTTTTGGACACGCTCTATGCAAAAACCAACCGTGTTTTTGTAACCTTTGTAATCCTGGAGGTATACCAGTGTAAATTCATTTTAAAGAATTTTTTTTCAAAGACATAAATAAACATTATTCGAGTACGTTTTAGAATAAAATACTATTTCATGATAGTATGTTTCATTCAATCTGTTACTTGATGAGGCAATATTGATGCGGTGCAAGGTGACATTTGTATTGTTACGAGGCAGAGTAATGAAAATGCACGACAAAGAAAGCAGCTGCGTAGTTCTGTCTCTCATCACCCACATTTTTCATTCATTGCCTTTGATTTTTTCTTGCTATGCTGACCTGATTTTCCTCTCTCCGCGGAGGTCTCAGTGAAGAGCCACACGTCTTTATGTAATGAATGAATCATCTTTAATGTCTGCCATTTCAAGGCCGTTAAACTCATACAGCTGAAAGACGGAGAGAGAGAGCATTCAGAGACATTTAATCTGCCCACAACCTGTTAGTTCAACAGCCCATAAAACAGCCGCACACCTTACGTGTGTTTTTCAGCCTTCGCTCACTCTGGACAGAAACATCTAGAACAGAAACTGCTTTCCACAGCATCAGGTGTTCTTAAAGATGTTAAAATACTCTCCCCTAACTTTACATTTAATCTATAGACCACAACTGAGCCATTCGTAGGCTGACTCCACAAACACTAAACGCTGGATGATCAAAATGTTACTGCGTTTGAGTCACGACAAGCTGATTTTATTAATCATTTCAGTCTATAAACTTAATACATATAAATAAATGCAGCACTTCTTTAAAAAAAAAATTTGAACAGTGGAGTATATGTAAATATTTTGCCTCAAGTATGGCATTTTCAGAATATATATATATATATATGTACAATTTTAAATCCATAAATCTTGCTAATGCATTATTTTTATTGAAAAAAAAATTGCACCTAGGATAATTCATGCATTTTCCATGCATATTAGTGAAAAACAGCACAGGTGTTCACGGCATTACAGTATCAAAAACTGAACACACTGTGATTTTAATCCTCATATTTTAATTTGCACAATTCTATGCATGTTCTACAAAATAGAAAAGAAGCGTGAGTTTCTTTATTAGGTGGTTAAAGTCTAATTGCTCACATCACCTACTTTAGCGAGGATCAAATCTTTAAAACACCTAATGTTGCCATTTGCCTGCCAAAGCTAATTTTGCCATCATTTAGCATTTGGCAAGTGTTTATATTGGGCTCTGGGCATCAATTTCACACACCGATCTGCTGATACATCGAGATTAGACTTTCAGAGCTGGTGTTTACCTTCAGTGGGAGGGAAAATACACCGAAAATATTAATAAGTCAAGACAAAAATCACACCTGCTGCAGTTTCAATACCCGATGCCTGTCCACTTTAGCCATTCATGCTGTGGATGTTACATCCAAACCACCACACATGAAGACATCTGACCCTCACCCAGACTGTCCTCTCTCTGTACCACTGCATTGTATGTTTTAATTGATTATATGTAAATGTACAACATAAATTCAACATATCTGACCAATCTATGCAATATTAACTTCATTTTCTATTGCAATGGAAAGATGTGTGACTAAAAATTCATCACTTTGCAAAAACACTGTATTGACACACACACACACACACACACACACGCATGCACACACATACACACACGCACACACATACATACATACATACATGCACACACACACGCACACATCATGCATACACATGCGTGTGCACACGCACATGCACGCACACACATATACACACGCACACATGCATGCACACACACGCACAAATCATGCACACACGCATACATACACGCGCGTGCGCACACACATACACGCATACACACACATCCTGCATACACATGCGCATCCATACACGCTCACGCACATGCACACACATGCATAAATACACACACATGCATACAGACACACGCATACATATACACACACACACACACATGCATGCGCACACACACACGCATATATACACATTTACACGCACATGCACACACACACATCATGCATACACATGCGTGTGCACACGCACAAGCACACACGCATTCACACACATATACACACGCACATGCATGCACACACATCACACACACACGCTTACATATACACACACACACACACATCCTGCATACACATGCGCATCCATACGCGCTCACGCACATGAACACACATGCATAAATACACACACATGCATACAGACACACGCATACATACACACACATGCACACACATACACACATGCACACACACACATGCACATAAATACACACGCATACACACTCACACACAGATATACACACATGCGTACACACACACACACACACACACACATCAGCTCAGGGAAATGCTCCTGCTTAATTTAAAGGAATCCAAACAAATGAAGCCAATTTTCCAAGGCACGGACCCCTGGGCCAAAAGTGCTTCATTAGTATGACTTATACAGACAAGACAGTCATCTAGAATTGATTAAATTCCAGCCATTGGTTATTAGCAGTGTATACCTGTAATCCCACAGCACAGACCTCTGTGTGTCTGGATACCAATACAAAAGCAGAGCAGCTAGTGATCTGAATGCTAATTCAGATCTCAATGACCAACAGTCACATTCTACAACCAAAGCATGAAACTTTCAGGACGTATAAGTGTGAGCTGGTCGAAGCTGGTTTCGACCCCCTAGAACACGATAGAGTGCAACAGTCCGTTCCGGAAATATAAACTCATTCATTTTCTCCATAAGGAAATTGATTTTGAACAGCGGAATTCCTAGTGAAAAACTACATTACCCATGATGCTGTACCGAAGACTACACCAATCAGAGACTCGAAAAAAGCAACAAATGACCTCTTTAGCTCCACCCACTCCCATGAAGCACTGCAAATGACGTAATCAAGTCAATCTCCCAATACGCTCTGAAAATACTGAAATGTTCTTATATATCCATATTTTGGAATAATCTTAAAATATATAGTTTTTTATATATACTCAACATTTGTAAATGAGTAAATGAAAGAAAAAAATACTTCCAGAACCTGCGACGCTGAAAAAGGGCACTGTTGCACTCTATAGCAACCACACAGCAACGCCCTGGCAACCACCCAGAATACCATAGAAATCACACCGCAGTGACCTAGCAACTACACTGTATAGCAACCGCACAGCAACGCCCAGGAAACCACCTAAAACACCCTAGCAACTTCCTGGCAATCACCCAGAACACCTTAGCAACCACATAGCAACACCCTGGCAACCACATAGCAATCCCCCAGCAACCAACCAGAATACCCTCGCATCAGTGCAAAAAAGTTTCACGAAAGAAAGTGCCACTAACATTCTTTTTGGAAATCTGTTGCTATGGTAACATTCAATACTGAATTAGAGATGAAGACTGACTTTATTTACCTGTTCCACTCTGGTCCGTTAAAAGGTTAATTACAGTTTTCTGTAACTCTGACTGTGAGCGCAGCCTATAAACTATTGCTGCCAAACGTTGCATTTAACCTTTGTAAAATGATTTCTTTACCCTTTTGGTTCCATTATCCACACACACACACAGTGTTCACTCTCTTACACACCTGTATGAGATTGTTGTTTCCGTACATTAAAATTAATATATAATATAATAATATTAAATTATTAATTTACATAGAAAAACAAAACAAATTTACAAACTTTTTTTTCCCCAGGTCAACAGGGAGCCATGTGTATAAAATTCTCACATTGTAAGCCTGACCTATAATAACATTTATAATAAGCATAATAATATTTTCATATCGGTATGATTCTTGCATTTAAAGCCATTAAAATAATCACAGATATACAATGTGGGCGATATACACACACACGTGTACCTTAGGTAGCTCCGCCCCTTTTCCGCGCTGCGCTCGTTCTGTCTTCCGGTTTGTATTTCCACAGCATGAAGGTAAGATCTTACGGATTTATGAATGAACTGCTCGTTTTAAATTCTTCCAGGTCTAATTGACTTTTGTTATGACATTGCAATGCTCAATAAATAAATCCACTTCACCAGCTAATTACTCTTCGACAGCGATGCCATAGAAATATACACAGCTACCGCAAAAACGGAAGTTGGAAAGATGGCCGCGTACTTGTTTCTCTGGCGCATGAGGTCTTTATATTTTCTGATTTTCATCAACACACACACACACACAGAGAGAGAGAGAGAGAGAGAGAGAGAGAAGATGATTAAATGCTAGAGTGAATACCATAACCTTTTATAGACCACCAGCTCATTGTGTATTTACACAACGTCTCGTCCGGGAACATCGCCCATAGAGACAGTCAGTGAACGAGCGTGAGCGTGAGCGTGAGCGCGCACGCGAGAGAAATCCATGAATGAATAACATTCGTGAATTACCCTGAAGACAAACAAAACAAACAAACTCCTACTGAACAAGAGCACAAAAGCATCTCTCTAAAGCACTTCACGTTTTATTGCATATCCTAAAACCAATGGAATTAAAACAGCTGGAGTTCTAAAAGAGGTGAAAAAAAATCCCACACAGACGCACGTCGAAGGAGGAACCCGAGTCATCTATCCAGACCAGGAGATCACAGTGACGCCTTTCACTGCAGACAGTAAACAACCACATAGCAACCGCACAGCAATACTAAAAAAAAAAAAAACCCCACCGAACTCCTTAGCAACCGCAAAACAAAGCCCTATAGCGTCATGGCAGCAAGTTGTGCAAAAAAAAAAAAACCCTCACATTTTCTTTAAAAAATCTAGAAAGCGTATTTGTTTACCCACAGCAACACGCGTGGTCCGCTTACCTGAGTGATAGTTCACCTGTTGGCTCTGCATCGAGTACGTTCCCATAACGGGACCCATAACTGAATCTGCAGCGACACACCTGTAGCATGAGACAGCAGATGAGACCGAAACGTGTTCGTTGACGGTATTCAGCTCGTGTGTGTGTGTGCTCTCATATCATCATAGATCCTTCCCCTCTTTCTCTCTCTCTCTCACACACACACTCCTCCTTTCTTTATCCACCTCCGTCAATGCATATTAATTTTTCTCTCTTTTTGTCCATCCAAATCTCTCTCTTCCTCGTCCGCCCTCCCACCCCGGAGACCAACAGAAAGAGTGCGAGAGAGAGTTAATGCCAAAAAGGAAGAGGATGACAACCAGGGAATGAGAAAAACCTCGGAGACAGAAACTCTCTGGCAGAGGAATAGAGAACAGAGGAAGTAAGCGAGCAGTTCTGGTGCGTTTCATGGCGTGTGTCGTCATCCTGAAGAGTGAAAACGCTTCAGAAAATCCATCTCTAATTATTCGCTTCTTTCACAGTGCTCCACGTGAAGCTTCTCCCATGGTTTAAGGCGAATTTAAACTTGTAGATATCAACATACTTCCTCAGGTCCATTAAGACTGCTTTTTTGTATTGCAAGGTTTCTGAAATGGTAGGTTTAAATCCGCAAATGATGCATGATCTAATTAAATATGCAGTGTTTTTGCATACATTTGCATAAATATTTGAATATCAGGTGATGATATTGACATATTAGAGTTGAAGGGGGGATTTGAGATTTTTCTTAATCAGAAAATATTGTCAACAGCCTGAAAAAATGATCATTTTCACCATGTTTTAGGAATAGGATATTGTATAAAAACCAGGCGAATAACAGACAAACAGTAAAAACCTTCAGAAAAACGTGTATTTGTAATCGAAAAGTACAGATGCAAACAGAAACAAAGTAAACGCTTAAACGTGGATATTTTAGACATGTTAGAAACAAAGGTTTTGCCTTAAAAGCAGAAAACGGGCATCACAGAATATTTTGGTTTTACAGATGTTACACATAAAAAAATCATCCAGTCGAATTGATCGATTTAGGTGTTCTTGAAACCATCAAATGAGGTCGTTGATTAATTAAACCTAATTACACTATATTATAAGCTTTACAGTTGCAACTATAAATGACTGATTCCTGAAATTTAAAGACTTTGTGACTGAAAACTGATGTGATCGATAAGTCCTGACGGCATGCGTTTATATTACTTTAACTCAAAAATAAAGTTGACAAATTCTATAAAATTATATAAAATGCAACCCGTTTAGTCAGTGTAATATCATTTAAGTTGAAGTGACTTATAAAGCCAAGTTGACTGTACTTAAAAAATGCATTTATAATATTTCGTTTTTATTATATTATACAAATTAAAAAAATTAAAACTATTAATACTAATTTTTGTTATGTGTTTTTGTCATATATACTACTGTATATTTTATATTATATTATATATATTATATATTAATGATATTTATACATTTATTTTATTTCAGATTTATTACAATTAACAATACCATTTTTAATAGTTTAAGTAAACCATAACGCTGACACTGTTTTTCCTTTTTATTACTGTAAAGCTGCTTTAGAGCATATGGTATAAATAATTGTATAAATTTGTAGATTTTGTGGCTTGAATTTCCATCTGTCCAAAAGTAATAAGACTATTTCACAGAAAGGAAAACAAAACCAAAATCTTCAATTGTGCTCATTTATTTATACGTGCCTCGGACAAAACCTCTGAAACTTTGTCAAATCTGGTTTTTGTTCCTCAAAAATGCAGTTTGTAGCTGTCAAGACGAAGGCGCTTTTGTTTAATATGCATCGAGCAATATGTGACAAAACTACATGAGCAAAGCATGAAAGCAAAGACTGTTGGTTTTTTGAGATCTAAAATCTCACGTTGTCACTGAGTTTGTTGTTTTAAGCTGATCTCAGTTTTGTTGAGAGCAAATCCTAACACAGACCAAAGAAAGAATAGTTTGAAATGAATGGAAAATAAAATTATACACTTACAAACAGCTTGTCATGCTTTGCACAACTCTGCTCTCTGTATATCTTTTAGACTATAATTAGTTGTCTATAAGAAAGAAAGCATCACTATAACTATTGCTTATACGCAAGGATAGTGATTTGAAGCAACCCATAACCTCGAGTATTAAACTTTATGTACCTCATGTGCCTTGAGTATGGCAAGCCGTTTTGACTTTTATTTTCACGATATGAACTTGTGATATCAGGAATTACATTTCCACTAGTAACAATGTTAATTCTTGATATCGACAATTCAATTTCCACTAGTATAAACCATAATTCTTGATATCAACAATTGTATTTTTACTAGTGAAATCTCGCCATAGGCTGCCATTCAAATTCAGTTGTTGATATCTAGAATTAATTTCTTACTAGTTGAAATTCCATGGAAATTGAATTGATTCAATTGATTCTCTCTCAGGGTCTAGCAGGTTTAACCCTTTCATTGCGGTCTCCTTTTGTCTGCATTATAGGATAGGAAATCTCTTAGCCCTTCTCTTCTATAACTTTGTATAAAGAAATAAAGGCAAAGAACCAGTTCATTTGTATTTCACTGACTATTTAGTTTTATATAATTAGTTTAACAATATAATAAGATAAATTCAGCTGAATATATAACACTTTGAACTGCTAATGACAACTTTGCTATGATATGATCGCTTTTAGTTAGTATTATATTGAATAATCTGACTCAACTAACTGGTCAGTCTCCAACTGGAGAAACCGTTTAAATTAATTTTGCCCACCGTGCCCAGTTGTCCTTAAACCACCGAGGTGGCGGTGCCACCGGCTTGGGCCCGCACATCGCTGCTAGCAGCTATATTTTGATTTGATTGTTAACAGCCCGACTGTGTCTTATTATTCTAATTTAATGTACTGTTTTCAAACAAGTTTATACATTATAAAAATTTGACAAATTACATGTAATAGAAAACATGTCCTTACAAAAAAGTTACTTTAAGGGGACAAATATCGCCTTGTAATGGGAAAGGTAATAGATCAGAAGGTGCAACTAAAAAATGATATATATGTGTAGAGCTGTTTAACGGTACAGCTTGGTGCTGGAGAAGCACCCTCAAAAAACATCTCCTTAACATACTAACATGCACACTTTAGGGGTAGATGACATACAAAAGGTGTGACAGTACGAGCCCGGCAAAGCAAAAGGTACTCACACTATTATTATGAAGGTGTTCTGCATGTTACACACTCACAAAAAGTGTATTCATTTAATATTCATTACAAGGTGGTTTTAAATGAGGAGAAGAGAAGCTCTATGACTCTAGATCAGCTGTCGGACACATGCTTTGAACATCTTCTGGACCGAGGCAGATATGAGCTTTATTTTATGCCCTATAATATATATTTAATTCAAAATGAAATATTGATATTTTGGAAATGAATGTTTCAGAGGGACGCTGTCTGTCCTGAGGGCTGTTGGGTTGCATGTGGGTGTCCTGTCACACCGCATGGGCTACGAATGGACAGTCGTGGCCAAAAGTTTTACATAAATATTAGTTTTCACAAAGTTTGCTGCTAAACTACTTTTAGATCTTTGTTTCAGTTGTTTCTGTGATGTACTGAAATATAATTACAAGCACTTCCTACGTTTCAAAGGCTTTTATCGACAATTACATGACATTTATGCAAAGAGTCAGTATTTGCAGTGTTGGCCGTTCTTTTTCAGGACCTCTGCAATTCGACTGGGCATGCTCTCAATCAACTTCTGACTGATAGCAACCCATTCTTTCATCATCACTTCTTGGAGTTTGTCAGAATTAGTGGGTTTTTGTTTGTCCACCCGCCTCTTGAGGATTGACCACAAGTTCTCACTGGGATTAAGATCTGGGGAGTTTCCAGGCCATGAACCCAAAATTTCAACGTTCTGGTCCCTGAGCCACTTAGTTATCACTTTTGCCTTATGGCACGGTGCTCCATCGTGCTGGAAAATGCATTGTTCTTCACCAAACTGTTGGAAGAAGTTGCTGTTGGAGGGTGTTTTGGTCCCATTCTTTATTCATGGCTGTGTTTTTGGGCAGAATTGTGAGTGATTCCACTCCCTTGGATGAGAAGCAACCCCACACATGAATGGTCTCAGGATGCTTTACTGTTGGCATGACACAGGACTGATGTACGCTCACCTTTTCTTCTCCTGACAAGCCTTTTTCCTGATGCCCCAAACCATCGGAAAGGGGCTTCATCGGAGAATATGACTTTGCCCCAGTCCTCAGCAGTCCATTCACGATACTTTCTGCAGAAGATCAATCTGTCCCTGATGTTTTTTTTGGAGAGAAGTGGCTTCTTTGCTGCCCTTCTTGACACCTGGCCATCTTCCAAAAGTCTTGGCGCTCACACCTGCCTGCTGCCATTCCTGAGCAAGCTCTGCACTGGTGGCACTCCGATCCCGCAGCTGAATCCTCTTTAGGAGACGATCCTGGCACTCGCTGGACTTTCTTGGACGCCCTGAAGCTTCTTTACAAGAATTGAACCTCTTTCCTTGAAGGTGCTGATGATCCTATAAATTGTTGATTTAGGTGCAATCTTAGTAGCCACAATATCCTTGCCTGTGAAGCCATTTTTATGCAACGCAATGATGGCTGCACGCGTTTCTTTGCAGGTCGCCATGGTTAACAACGGAAGAACAATGATTTCAAGCATCACCCTCCTTTTAACATGTCTGAGGGCTCCACAAACGACTGAGGTTTTTAAAAAGGACTTAAAAACGTACCTTTTTAAAAAGTTTTTTAATGTTTAAGTGTTTAAATGTGTTAATGTTAATTGGCCATTGATTTTAACTTAACTCTTATTCTTTTTTTTTCTTTTTTTTTGGCCTCTTTTGTAGCACTTTGAGATTTTTTTTAAATGTAAAGTGCTTTATAAATAAAATGTATTATTATTATTATTATTATTATGTCAAGTCTGTCATTCTAACCCAATCAGCCTGACATGATGATCTCCAGCCTTGTGCTTGTCAACATTCTCACCCGAGTTAACAAGACGATGACTGAAATGATCTCAGCAGGTCCTTTAATGACAGCAATGAAATGCAGTGGAAAGGTTTTTTGGGGATTAAGCTCATTTTCACGGCAAAGAAGGACTATGCAATTCATCTGATCACTCAAATTGCTATTATAAAAACTTACGCAGCAACTTCTCCAATTTCCAAAAATTCCAAATGACCAAATTCTCAAAACTTTTGGCCACGATTGTACAAAACAAAACAACCCATTCTCACACAAAATGCACCTCCAAATGAGATTGTGAAGACGCTTTTTATTCACAATAAACATTCATCAAGAATGAGAACCAATGAGGTTCATCCTCGTGTTACGCAGCACGTCTTGAGCTTCCTGAAGAGGTTTGTTGTCACACTTCAAAGCTTCCGTTACGTTCACTGATCAATGTTTATTTGTGAATAAAAGCGATCTGTTCTCAAATAATGTGATTGTGTCTGGTAGTCAATGGAGGGACAGAAATCTCTCTGATTTCATGAAAACTATCTTCATTTGTGTTCTGAAGATGAGTGAAAGTCTCACAGGTTTGGAAAGACATTAGGGCGAGTGAATAACCAGACGACTTCATTTTCATGTCTGGGTGAACTAACCCTTTAAGATGGTGCGAATCAGTCTGACGAATCATTCAACGAACCGAATCCCTCAGAGCGCTTCTGAATCAACGTCCGACTCACTCACTGAACTGCAAGTTATCATTATTTTGTGAAACATGATTAGAATGTAAATATGGTTGTCAGTCTTTCAAGTTAAATTGAAAACAAACGCACACGGGAGGTACCGCTGGGAAGTGTTTTGATGGCTCACAGATCTAGATCCCTTGAGAGAAAATTATGACCCCCTCCCTGACAGCAAAATTTAATTAATCACATTAACGAGGACAAATTACCGTTTCAATTTCAAAGACAAGCACTCCCTGCAGAGATATGTGCGTGGCCTTATAATACATCTGACTCGGTGAATACAAGTATCTCATCAGAAAAATGCCTTTTAGCAATGATTAAATGTTTAATATATAAAATATTATATATAATATTTATTTATGAATATTCATATTCATATTGCATATTGATCTGCATCCTAACCAACTCAAAAAGCGGCTCTATGGTTGTATGACAAATGAATATCCGTGATTTTTCCATGATTGCTGGATGATTTTTCTAACCTGGCCGATGAAATGCAGTATTTGAGAGCTCAGGGTGGTCTTAAATGGATCAATTGTCAAGAAAAAAAAAATGTTTTAACAGCACTATCCATCAATAACCACAGATCTACAGAATAACAGCAATGTCAAAAGGCACTTTTTATTAACATGTCTTTGTCAAAACAGATGCCAGGTTTAATTGGCCTGTCATTGAAAATAAAGACGCCCTCTAGTGTTTAAAAAGGAACATCACAGTCGAGCTCACAGCTGCCACCCTGCGGCAGACACAGGAATTACAGGCTTCAATTTCAAACCCAATACACAAAAACAGCGGATTTTAATCAACACACCTTCAGACAATCGTCCTTTATATGTAAATCCCACTTACAGAAGCTCTTATCAACAATTAAACAATTATAATTTACAGGAAAAATTAAGATTTTTCGAGCACTATGGCGTCGTCTTGTTGATTCTCATCCGACAGACCTGACAAAAAAATCGAATGTAAAGCACATACTTACGAATGACATGATGGATTCAAGTATGCAAATGTGAACTTATAGGCCTATCATAACCGAGTCAGTGTGAAATCTTTATTTTTATCTTTGTCTCCCTGACTCGTGCTAACGTGCATCTTTTTTTTTTTCTCTATGAAATATCATAGGAGGCGCAGGTGCACTATGGGGGGGGGAGAATGAGTCTAAATAATAATTCTCATATTTTAATTATTCCGTTAGGCTACAGTTCTATTAAAATATCTAAGTGTTATTTTTCAGATGTAATTTATCTAGATTCTAATGAAGCGGCGCGGAGACGCCGTTGTCACGTGATATGTGTTACTTTTCTCAGCGTTGGTCAGAATTAATCAATCGCTGTCGTTTGTGATTACAGATTATTTTTTAAAAAAATAATTCGGACCTAAATCTACGCTACACGAAGCCATACATCACTGCTACTTTTTAAAAATGAATTAAAAAAAACTTAATAAATGCTTAAATAAATAAAAATAAATTAATAAAAAAATGAAAAATAATTCTATCTTGATAACGTAACTGCTAAATGAATTGTCTCATACGAAAGTTTAATTAAAATTAATTTAATATATATATATTATAATATTATATTATATAACATAATATCCATAAAATGTGTATTTATATAATTGCTCTGTGCATCCAGTAGGTGGCAGTATAAACCAGAAATCAGCCCCTGCTGTGTTTAATGGCACCCAAAGTGAGTTCAAGCTGTGAGTTTAAAGGTAAGACATTAGAGTGCAAGTAATGCGTGATTAGAGGCATTCCCACTGACTGCTCGAACACACTCATTTAAAGCAGATCAGTTCTACTAAACCTGCTCCTGACAGAGCCCAGAGCACTTCATCAAACATAAAGCACGTGCCAAACCGTGGAAAACGAATTCCATGCATCAGAGAGGCTGAAATTGAAAAGTAAAAGTGTGAGAAGTGAATGGTTTCCGCAGAGAGGTTTACAGCAGGGCTCTGAAGGGAACGCTCACCTGCAGCAGATGAAGATGATGAGAGTTTCTTCATGCTGCAGGGAAGGAACACGACGACTCGAGAATCATTAACACCAGCAGGAGAACTGAATTCAACCATGCACAATTATTGCAATACATGCAGACAATGGCAGCTTTGAGTTTTATGTGTGTGTGACCTTTGTCATGGTAAATCTACATCAATATGTCTGCTTTCTAATATAGGGGACACACACACACACACACACACACACTCACTCATGTTGTGTTTTATGGGGACTTTCCATAGGCGTAATGGTTTTTATACTGTACAAACTGTACATTCTGCCCCCCCACCCCCCAAACTTAACCCTCACAAAACACATTCTGCATTTTTAGATTTTCAAAAAAGATAATTCTGTATGATTTATAAGCTTGTTTCTTTGTGGGGACCAACAAGAGGCTTTACAAGATTTACTGGTTTTACTTACGTTGTGGGGACATTTGGTCCCCACAATGTAAGGAATACAAGTTCACACACACACACACACACACACAGAGAGAGAGCTGTCGGTCTTAGTGCTGGCCGGGTCTGGATGATATCTGCCCGAGCCAGAATATCTCCTGGGTTTACTGCAACTTTAAAGGCAACAATGCAAATACAACTTCACACATGATCAATGCCAGGTTAAATCACTCTATGAACACACACAAATGCGTATGCTGTTCAAGCCAGAGGCGTAATGTGTGTTCCCTATGGGGATGGGCCTAAAACACACACACACACACACACAGGACTGTATCTCTGCTTCAGCTCAGGGCTCCACGGGGAGCTCTGTGTACCATCTGAATCTGAGGAAATCACATTATCGAGTGTGTGTGTTTGTGTTCAATGCAGCACTTATGGCCTGGAGTCACAAAAACAAATACGTTCTATATACAATATCAAAAACTACTCAGTGGAAATTGTTTAGTGAATGTACAGTATGTGCATGTACAGTCTGTTAGATGCAGAAGTCTTTGCCTGCAGGTTTACAGCAAGACAGTGATTGTGTGTGTGTGTGTGCGTTTTCGTGATTTATGAGGACACAAATTTGTTTAATGACATGGGCATTACACTGGTATTACGACGTAAACATGTTTTATGAGGACATTTCATGAGCCCTCCTATTTAAAATAGTTTTTAAAACATACTAAACAATGTTTTATTAAAAATGTAAAAATGCAGAATGTTTTCTGTGATGGGTAGGTTTAGGAGTAGAGAGTTTGTACAGTATAAAAACATTACGCCTATGGAATGTCCTCACTTAGATAGCAACAAACCTGTGTGTGTGTGTGTGTGTGTGTGCGTGTGTGTGAGTGTGAGTGTGTGTGAGTGCGAGAGAGAGAAAGAGAGAGAGAGAGAAGAAACAGCTTTAGCCTTAAAAGGAATCTTTACATTTTCAGATTTTCATATGTATATGTTGTTTTTCACATCAACAGTAAAGAAAAATCACTGAGATCTCTTTCACCTCAATTGTGTGTCGGCAATCTTAAAAATAAAGGTACAAAAATTTCACCGCAATGCCATTGAAGAACCATTTTTGGTTCTGCAAAGAGTCTTTCAGTGAACAGTACTGTGTCAAAAATTGTCAGGACACAGGTATTGAAGGATTCATTTAATCAAAAAATAAACAAAACACAACTTAAACTCCTCCAATAGGGGGGAAAACACAGTCCAGGGCTGCAGGACTGAAGCAAGGCACAAGACAAGGCGTCCACACGAGGTACATAGATGACGATCGAGCACAGGATAGAGAACAAAAGGAGAAAAATAAATCAGGAGGGTAACAACAGAGAGCAGGTGGGGCAAATAAACCAATAATCAGGTAACAAGAGGGCGGAGCCAAGACTAGAGACTGACAGAAGGGCACATGGCACACAGAAACAAACAAAAAGTCTTGCACAAAATGCATGTGGCAAAACAAACAGAAGAAGCCATGTGCTCACACAAACCCACAAGACAGAAGAGCACATGGCAGACAAACATGGGCCTGCCAAGACATCCGCCATGGGCCAAAACAAACAGAAGTGCGTGGAGACACCGAAACCGAATGAAGACTACAGAAGTGTCAGGATCCTGTCACCAAACTAACACCAGTCAAGGTGACAGGACCCTGACAAGTTCTTAAAATAACCATCTTTTTCTAAGAGTGAAGAACACTTTTGTGAATCTTTTGTGCAGTGGAACCATGATAAAGGGTTAGTTCACCCAAAAATGATCAATTCCTCTCCCTCATGTGGTTCTACACCCGTAAGATCTTTGTTCATCTTCACAACACAGATGAAGATATTTTTGATGAAATCCGATGGTGCAGTGAGTCTCTATTACCATGAACACTTTCAGAAAGATACTAAAACATATTTAAAACAGGTCATGTGACTACAGTGGATCAACCTTAATATTATAAAGAGACGAGAATACTTTTTGTGCGGCAAAAAAACAAAATAACGACTTTTCAACAATATCTAGTGATTTCAAAACACTGCTTCATGAAGCTTTACGAATCTTTTGTTTCGATTCAGTGATTCAGTTCGCAAATCAAACTGCCAAAATCATGTGAACTTTTTAAATCTCAAATCACTTTTGATGTAACGAAGCCTCGTTTACTGAAATCGTGTGACTTTGGATTTAATGACAGAATTATCATTTTGGGTGAAGTAACCCTTTAAAAAAAAAAAACATAGAAGCCAATAAAGAACCTTTATTTTTAAGAGTGAATGATATTAAATGAAGAGTCTTCAGAAGAGATTAAACGTCTGAATTTCAGAAGAGATTAAGAGTTTCAGATTTGCCAAGATTAAGAGAGATCTCGATATCATTAAATCTGAGGATCTGATCTGAGCTGCGGTCCACATTCATTTTATAGCCTTACTCTTGCATTTGCATCTATTTTATGTTTCAGAATGATTTTTAGGGGAAACATCTGAAGTTGATGCTTCAATGAGTTCAATGAAAGAGCAAATAATAGTTTATCTGTGTCTTTGGACATCTGTAAATGTCTTATTTAATTCTGCTTGATTTGTATGAAAATGCTGGGAGTTTTATAATGTTTGATGCCTTTTATTTCTTTTCCTTTTTCTTGTTTTAAAGCCTGTGTGTGTGAATGTGTGCACCGAACCATTTCGGGGACAAATGTGTACCCCAGAAGTGAGGTAAACCTGACAAAATCTCCCAAAACCTCCATTTGGGGATGTCTATATTTGTCAAAACGGTACAGAAATGAGCTAAATACCTTTTTTAAATTGTAAAAACGCAGGGCTAGAGTAGGTTATAGTATTTATAGCTGTACATAAAAACAAATAAGTCTAGTGATCCTGGTAAACCCCATGTTATGGGAACAAAACGTCCCCACAAAGATGACAATATCCAGAATCCTTGTCCTTGTGGGGACCTTTTTTTAGGTCCCCATGAGGAAACAAGCTTATAGATCATTCAGAATGAGTTGTTTTAATGTAAAAATGGAGAACGATTTCTGTGATGGATGGGTTTAGAGGTACAGCTGGGTTTAGGGGATAGAATATACAGTTTATACAGCATAAAAACTATTATGTCTATGGAATGTCCTCATAAAACACGAAGACCCAGCGTACATGTGCGTGTGTGTGTGTTTTATTTTGTTTTCCTTAGGTTCTGCTTGATAAGTGGCAATAAAATAAGATGGTAAATCAAAGCAGTAAACCAATCACACACACAACGAAGTAAATACACCCAGTCTGTGATCACTCCCAAAGGTTTTTGCTCCCACATAAAACACAGTCTCATCTTGTAAACAACACCATTACCTCTATATCTCCCACATGACACTCACTGTGCTCGGCTCAGAAACACACACAAATACAGTCATCACTGTCGTTCCACCCAGCAGTCAATATACTATAAATATGAAAGGAAATGAGCACGAGGTTCCTCGGATGCCCTGGAGAATCTCTGGACACCTTGTGAAGAGTGTACTCAAAGAACTTCAGTTTATAATTTCAAGTGCATTCAAAATATTTCCTATTTCTGAAGGAACAACTGACAGGGTCCTTCAGAGAGTAAGATCCATTTTGCAAGTTGTCCTTTATTAAAGATGTGTAGAGGTTCTCCAGAAGAAACCACTGCGTGACCAATGCCTCTAAAACCTTGTCATTTTAACATTGACACTTTCCGTGCCGTGATTGTCATGTTTTCAAGCTTCAATTAATGCAGATTTGATCTTCGATTTAAATGAATAAGTCACAAAAGAAAAAAAGAAAAATCACTCAAATTTTACAAAGAAATGGCAAGTAATGCATTAAACATGAAATTTTGAAGAAATAAAAGAGACTGTAATAGTATTTTCTTCTAAAACAAACTCCAATAACCTTTGGTTTATTGACAAATTCCAAAAAAAAAAAAAAAAAAGCACATTTCCACAGTGTTGATCATCCATATTTGAGTTATGCATCTTCAAGTTAATTATGCACACATTTTCATACCTTTAATGAGTGTTCCAGTCACGAGTCTGCTCACAGACAGAGCAAACTTCACTAACCCGTGTTTGCAGCGTCTGGCACAGCCGGGCATCCTCAGAATGTCTCGAGGTGAGAGCTAAAATCCAAAACTAGTTCAATATTTAGAGATCGGACAGTCAACCGAGTGCAATGGGACCATCAGGGAGGAGATGCAAAGTTCAGGAGCTCAGAGAATCAAATGCAGGCAAACAAAAGTTAAATCCACACCAACTCAACTGAAAAGGGTTTGATTGTCTTCTACAGCCTGAAATCCTTCACCTCTTCTCGGTTCTTTCTCCAGTTTCCGCTCAGATGAAGGATGCACAAAAATCAACGAAGGGACGAATCAGTGAAGCACCTTGAATAAAAAACAAATCTCCACATAAAAGTTTCAAAAAAACAGGAACTTTTTGTCCTCTCTTCTCCAAAGAAAAAGAAATGGACAGAAGAATGAATAATCACTGAATGAATAATTAAAGAATGTCAGAGTCCCTCTGATGAAGAATGATGATCAGCTGCAAACTGACGCACAGCCCGATTCCATCCGCTTTTATTCCCACCCTCTCTCTCTCTCTCTCTCTCTCCGTGCTGCAGAGCGCTGTTTCACTTCCAGCACTGTTATGTGGACGGCTCCCTCCGAGGCGAGACGGTTCAATATTACAGATGTGCCTGCATGTTCTTTCTCTATTCTGTATCTCCTCCTCCCCTCTCGCTTACATGCTCTGCTCTTCTCTTTTCTTTCTTTAAGGTTTTGCATGGATGGAGGACATTACTGTGGTTAGTGATGAGAAACACTGAGAAGATATATATATATATATATATATATATATAGATAGATATATATATATATTATATAGATATATATAGATACAGATATATATATATACATATATATATACATATACATATATATTTTAAACCTAAACGATGGGGTGTGTAGTTTTTCATGTCTTAAACAACCATGTAGGAAGACCACATTCCTGGAAGACAATGCCAAGATTCAGGGTTAAAATTGTGAAAAAGAATCATTTTGACACATGAATTGCCCCTTCGCTGGGGGTTTGATTGACAGGCGATCTGACCAATCATAACCCCGAATCCGTCATTTTGTCCGACAAAGCAGTCAGGGGAGTTAGTAGATTAACGTTGGTGAACTTGATAAATTGTGTGTCCTCACGTCTTTCCGCGCTTGAAACAACATTCCTTCTGATGTTCATTCATGTTTATTTGATGCTATAAATGAACTGAAGAGATGATCGCTTCACGAGGAGCTGCAGCGACACATTAAACACACACTAGACGCTATTTATTGATTAAACCTCTTTAAAAAATTACAATATTATTTTTCATTTCGTGAGAACGTGATGTGTGGCATGAGAGCGCACGGCTTGTCGGACACAGCAACAGTAACTAAAGGGGGCGGGTCTTTGCGAACATTCAATTCTGTCATAGATTTTGGGCTTAGAGAGTTAGTTCACCCAAAAATGAAAATCTTGCAATGTTACTTCCATTAAGAGGTGCAAAATCGTGTATTGACAAAGCAAGAGGTGAGCACTCTGTAAAGTCTGCTCCAGCACATCCCACAGATTCACACTGAGGTTACGGTCAGGACTGGACTTTTGTCTTTTTTGCCTAAAAAGTGTTGAGCAAAACTGGAATGTTAAGGAAGGGAGACTGATATGTGTGTTTTTATGTGATATTAGCTTGTAAGTCGCTCTGGATAAAAGTATGAATAAATGGAAGTGTGGTCAGCACAAGCTCTGCGCTGGAGCTGAAGTAGCTGTTGATTTGGCTGCATGGGTCTAGTTTGTCTTTGCCACGCTTAATCTTTAGTGCACAGCAAGAACTGTGAAAGATTCCCAGGACAAACCCTGACTTCACAGTCACTGGATGTTAGGAAGCAAATCAGACCAGAATCACAGCGGGAATCTCAGAGGATGCTCTTCTTATCTGTACTAACCCAAACACCTGCAGCGTGAAGAAGAACACCAGATCTCTGGCTGCGTCCGAGTCATATTCTATCCATCCTAAATAATTTACAAGGTTTACATTAGTGAAAAGAGAGTTCATCCAGCAATTTTTTACATAGAAAAATGTGAGACTGGAGCTCCCGCAACAGTTTTTAAATGTATGAACGTTAAAAAAAAATAACTTAAAGGACGCTCATTCAGTTACAAGTTAAATTTCAATAAAACAAATTAAGACGTTTCTCTGAAAACAAAAATAGACCATCATGAGTTCATTGCTGAATTACGGTATATTGAGATCTCTGATGTTTGTTTGCAAACGTTGGCTTCAAAATCAAAATCTGAGTGAAGTTTGAGACACTAATGAGATCATTTTTTAGGAAACCATCCGAGAATTCGGCAAAGTATCACATTTTTATTGAAATTAAAAGCCTTTTGGCCATTCATTGACAAGTCAATGGCGTTTTGGACGCTACCTTTTGAAAACGGGTTTCACAGTGTGCGTTTCTGAAAACGATACCGTTATCGTCTCCGTGTAAACTACAAAAAAAAAAACGAATTTAGGCAAAAACCTGTGATGTCATGTGTATGAGTCCGTTATAATAAAAAGTGAAATCGCCATCTACTGGCCTGGCATGAACAATACAGCAGTTTTAGTTGTTTTCGCTGTCGTACGTTGTCGTCTGTACGCGAAAGCACAAGTGAAAACTTTTTAGTACATTGTTGTCGTGTAAACGTACCCTTGAGATGTCTATTTTAACCATATGCATCCATCTATAAAATATCCACACTGTAATGAATTACTGTAAAAATTACAGCATTATTTTACAGCCGCTAACTGTTTTTTAATAATACAGCACATTGCTGTAAACTGCAATGCATTCTGGGGTCACGTGTTGGTTTGAGTCAAATTTACAGAATATTGCTGTAAATTGACCCTTCGTAATTTAAAAAAATACAGTTATTTACTGTAATCAGAGAATACAGGGAAATTCTGTCAATTAAATTACAGTAACACTACTGTAATTTTTACAGTAACTGGCTGGCAACCCTGCTGCCAGTATTATACCGTAAAATTTACAGTAATTTTTTAACTGCAATTGTATTCTGATATAATTACTAATAATTGGAATTCAATCTTTCAACAGACCTTACAGGAAATATACTATATAAAAATTACTGTAAATTTTAAGTCAAACCAACACGTGACCCCAGAATGCATTGCAGTTTACAGCAATGTGCTGTATTGTTAAAAAACAGCCAGCGGCTGTAAAATAATGCTGTAATTTTTTACAGTAATTCATTACAGTGTATACAGAGAGAGACGTGGTTTCTAGGGACTTTCGTGCACACCGATCATTTATTTTCCTCTGTATTCTCGGAGAAGCATTAATGTATATAGTGAGAGATAAAGTATTTTTTTTAAAAACCTTTCCGTGTGTTTTCTCTCTCTCTCTTTCTCTTGACCCACCATAATCTCGCTGAGCCCACACATATGCAGGACTGTTTATCTATGAGTCCTTTAATAGAAAAATGAACCCCACCGTTCCCACAAGCAAAGAGCCTCATCACTGGAGGAAGTGCAGAGACGGAGAGGAAGTTATTAAACCTTGATGAAAGGCAGAAAGAAAGAAAGCGAGCGAGCGATGTGTGTGACTGAAGGAAACTTGGCCTGTTTAGCGATGCTGCTTTTTGCTTTATGGCTGTTCAAATGTTTGGTGTTTGGAACAGTTTGTGTTATCAGTCAGTTCTCCCAGGCCATCGCTAAAGAAACAGTTCATACATATATGGTTGCTAGGGTATTATGGATGGTTGCTAAGTGGCTTTTTAAAGGGATAGCTCACCCAAAAATGATCCATTCAAAGGGTTTCTTCATCTCTGGCAAATATCAATAAAATTGAAGGCTAAATCGATAACTCAGATTCGTTCGCCACTGTTCAATCTGCGAAATTTTGTATTTTCTGAAAAAAAAAAACTACTTTTGTGAGCGAGTCGTAGGTTTTTATTCTGATCGGAACCAAACCAGTGCAGCAAGATTCTCTGGAGTCAATAATTATCAAAAAAAGTTGAAATTTCAATTCACCGTCCCTAAGGGCCAACGAAACGTTTTACTAAAATGGCTATAACTCATGAATGGAATGATATATTTTCACCAAACTCTGAATTCATGTGCATGGGCTCAATCTTTGGTATCGTGAAAAAACAATTAGCAGAAATTGGCCACTTGATGGAGCTATAACAGTAAAAAAACAAAACAAAAAAAAACAGGAAAACAGCTATAACTACTTCAACGTTAGTTCGATTGACTTGAAAATTGGTATGCAGTGTCTTTGCCCAAGATGCCATGACTGTCTATGAGGACTTTGACGTATCTCGAAAAACGTGTCCGCCATCGGACATTTGATGCTAGCTAAATTTACGCAAGGCCTTAAAACACTTAAAACCTCGCTAACTGCTGCTAGCAGCTATATTTCTTCTTTAAAGGGATAGTTCACCCAAAAAATGTAAATTCTGTCATTAATTCCTCCTCCTTATGTTGTTCTACACCCGTAAGACCTTCGTTCATCTTCAGAACACAAATGAAGATATTTTTGATGAAATCCGATGGTTCAGTGAGTCTCTATTACCAGCAAGACAATGAACACTTTCAGATGTCCAGAAAGATACTAAAACATATTTAAAACAGGTCATGCGAGTACAGTGGTTCAAACTTAATATTAAAAACTGTTTGCGTGCCAAAAAAACTAAATAATGACTTTTCAGCAAAATCTAGTGATGGACGATTTCAAAACACTGCTTCGAATCAGTGGTTCAGAGCGCCAGAGTCAAGCGATTTCAGTAAAAGAGGCTTCATTACGTCATGAGATCTTGTGAGTTTGGAAGTATGAACTGAATCACTGAATCGAAACAAAAGATTCGTAAAGCTTCATGAAGCAGTGTTTTGAATTCGCCCATCACTAGATGTTTTTTGGCGCATAAAAAGTATTCTTGTCGCTTTATAATATTTATAATACAAGTTTGACCCACTGTAGTCACATGACCTGTTTTAAATATGTTTTAGTGTCTCTCTGTTCATCTGAAAGTGTTCATTGTCTTGCTGGTAATAGAGACTCACTGAACCATCGGATTTCAGCAAAAATATCGTCATTTGAAGATGAACGAAGGTCTTACGGTGTAGAACGATATGAGGGAGAGGAATTAATGACAGAAATTTCATTTTTGGGTGAACTAACTCTTTAAGTCTACTTTCGGGTTTGATTACTTGCCGTTTCTTTGTGTTATTATTTTGTGTTATTATTTGTGAAATGTACTATTTCTGAGTGAAAATTGTTTCTACAACAATTTTTTTCAGTTTGCTTAATCATCCAGCTGGTAAAAAAATATATATATATATTAAACAGCATTGATAATGATTTGAGGTAAAGCCAGTGGGAAAAAAAGACAAGCTGTTTTCAGATAAATCTTCCTGTTTGGATTAAAAGAACAACAGAGAGATTGAGGAGCATTATGGCATTTGCATAAAGACTGTGATATCTGTGAGATTTGGCTGAAATGAGTTTGTTTATGCTGTAATGGATGGAAAAGGGAAATGATTCTCTGCGTGAAGAACGAACCTACTTATCACCCGTGTGATTAAAACAAAGATTAAACATGAAAAATGAGGAAGATTCAATAGAAAAATAGGTATGTGTGAGCGCAAGAGAAAGAGCCTGCAGGAAGTGTGTGTCAGATTTTAACAAGTCTCTAAATTTACCATCAGCCCCTGAGATAGACAGACAGACAAGACAAAACGCCTGCAGGAGGAGAGGAGAGAAACAGCCAGCAAAAGGAAACAAAAGCCTCTGTTTTGAGCAATCAGATCACTCACAGAGAGAAGAGAGAAGATGAAATGATACGAGAGAGAGAATGGGCAATAAATTGATTCATTCATAGAAGATCAGGTCTGACAAACAATGTTAAGTCCAACTAACCATGTAATCATATACAGTCCCCTAAAGGATTATTAGGAACACCACACTAATACTGTGTTTGACCCCCTTTCGCCTTAATTCTACGTGGCATTGATTCAACAAGGTGCTGAAAGCATTCTTTAGAAATGTTTGCCCATATTGACAGGAGAGCATCTTGCAGTTGATGGAGATTTGTGGGATGCACATCCAGGACACCAAGCTCCCGTTCCACCACATCCCAAAGATGCTCTATTGGGTTGAGATCTGGTGACTGTGGGTCCATTTTAGTACAGTGAACTCATTGTCATGTTCAAGAAACCAGTTTGAAATGATTCGAGCTTTGTGACGTGGTGCATTATCCTGCTGGAAGTAGCCATCAGAGGATGGGGACATGGTGGTCATGAAGGGATGGACATGGTCAGAAACAATGCTCAGGTAGGCCGTGGTATTTAAACGATGCCCAATTGGCGCTAAGGGGCCTAAAGTGTGCCAAGAAAACACCCCCACACCATTACACCACCACCACCAGCCTGCACAGTGGTAACAAGGCATGATGGATCCATGTTCTCATTCTGTTTACGCCAAAAACTGACTCGACCATCTGAATGTCTCAACAGAAATCGAGACTCATCAGACCAGGCAACATTTTTCCAGTCTTCAACTGTCCAATTTTGGTGAGCTCGTGCAAATTGTAGCCTCTTTTTCCTATTTGTAGTGGAGATGAGTGGTACCCGGTGGGGTCTTCTGCTGTTGTAGCCCATCCGCCTCAAGGTTGTGTGTGTTGTGGCTTCACAAATGCTTTGCTGCAGACCTCGGTTGTAACGAGTGGTCATTTCAGTCAAAGTTGCTCTTCTATCAGCTTGAATCAGTCGGCCCATTCTCCTCTGACTTCTAGCATCAACAAGGCATTTTCTCCCACAGGACTGACGCATACTGGATGTTTTTCCCTTTTCACACCATTCTTTGTAAACCCTAGAAATGGTTGTGCGTGAAAATCCCAGTAACTGAGCGGATTGTGAAATACTCAGACCGGCCCGTCTGGCACCAACAACCATGCCACGCTCAAAACGGCTTAAATCACCTTTCTTTCCCATTCTGACATTCAGTTTGGAGTTCATGAGATTGTCTTGACCAGGACCACAGCCCTAAATGCATTGAAGCAACTGCCATGTGATTGGTTGATTAGATAATTGCATTAATGAGAAATTGAACAAGTGTTCCTAATAATCCTTTAGGTGAGTGAAGAAAGAGAAAACTCTATTTTGTTGCATGTTTTATCTGCAGTTGTTTATGCAAAATTACCACAAAAAAAATTCATATTCGGCATATAAAAAAAATTCTGCATATTGGATCTTTTCAGTTCATTTAACTTAAAGGATTTTGTTTTCTTTTGTATATGATAAATAGTTTTAGGTCTGTGTTGGTTCACAATTTGATGCCCAAGCAAAGCCAATTGAAAACCAATGACATAATCAAAGATCTCATTCGCTCTGAAGACGCTCTTCCATCGCTTTAATCTCGTTTACAGCACTGCAAACAAACCATATTATCAATTAGTCATTCCTTTACTTTTAGGTGATTTGACATTTACAGGATTTAAAATAAATCGTCGAAATGACTTGTACTGACAATTTTATCATACTTAAAAATTGAATCCAGCAACTGAATTTGTTTTTAAGTTGTATAAGGGGGATTTTCTACTGTGAGTATGTATTAACTTTGTCTCTGAAATTATGAGATCTAAAAATAAACACAAGTTTCGTCTAATAATGCAGTCATATTAAGCATTCAATGGGCCTGAGCCGCAATTTGAACTGAATCAATCCAGTATATCGTCATAAAAAAGCTGAATTGGGATGCATGACCTGTTTACCTGTCGCTAAACTTAAACCAAAACTACAATAATAAATGCAGTTGTTTTAAAGACACACAAATGAATGGATATTTGTCATCCAGGAAGACCTAAAATGAACATTCGATGAGAAATGTTTATAACAAAAAATCTGAAATCTTTGGTGAAACTCTAAAGGAGACACTTGTGAGATTACTGGAGCTTTTTCTAAAGAAGTCTCAGTATGCTGTCCATCTAATATGATTGCTGAGATATTAAATTTATGATTTTTCTTCCCTACAGGATGACACACAAGACCGTCTGCATGAGCTACACACACACAACTGTCACATAAGGGTCTTAGAAACAGCTGCTACCCTTGGAAACATCAGACCGTCTGGGACACACAACACACACATTCACACACACACACACACACACACACACACACTCTCTCCTTTAGTGGATAACTGATTTGCTTTCATTTAACTCGTAAATTAGCATGCTTTGCAGGCAGGCAGCGAGAGAGCGAGAGGCTGGGTGAGATGTGATTTGCTCTTCTGGCAAAGTGTTGCTGGATATGAAATATTCTCTCTCGGTGCAATTAAATTCATGCATTATGGAGCAGTTCTCAGAGTGTGTGTGTGTGTACTTGTTTTGGCTATACTTGTGAGGATCAAATGTCCTCACTTATATTGTGACACAATTTCACAACCCACATTTGACAACGGACATTTCAACTAGCAAACTGTCAAAGGACCTGAACCACAATTTGAACTTCAGAATAATAAACGTGAAGAAAACCATAAAGTAAAACGAAGATGTCGATGTGCACTAAATTCTCTACTGTACAGATATCTCTTGAACACAGTATGTCGATCAGAGCAGTTGGATTCGGATGCTTTCTCTCTCTTTCTCCGGACTCGGACCGTTGAGCAGTTCATTAACGGAGATCAATACATCATTGCAGGAGATCAAAGAGGTTTTGATTTAGTTCTCCAGCTGCTTTAATAGGATGAAAGATTGTTGGTGTGAACATCAATATAAACAGGTTGAAATCGGTAGAGTGGTTAATGATCCCTCAATAATCAGAAGACTGTACTGCATGCAATAAAAAACACATCAGCTGACCTCAATAACAGGAATAGTTACATAATTGCAACTGCTTCATTTTTAACCCTGGGTTAATGTAGCGCACAAGTCGTATGTAGCTACTACTTTTATTTCTGTTTAGAGCAGACAGTGATTTTTTTGTTTTTGTTTTTCTGGTAGGTTGAAGTGACCCCAAATAAGATTATATTTAGCGCCTGGAATTCGAATTTTACCAAAGGAGCCGCACCAAAAGCACGGATTTTACGCGATTTTTACCAGGGGACCCCCGAAATCATTCTGTGAAAATCTCCTTTAATAAAAAATCATAATGAAAAGCTTATTTGTTAAAAATAATGAAAGAAAACATCTTTATTTAACTGCTGTTTAGTGTAAACTATAGACTGTAAAAAAAAAACAAAAAAAACATGGACGTAGTGTCCACGACGTCATCCATAGGCACAGGACACGAGCGTGCGAGCGACCCCAAAACAAAAACTGACTGAAGAAATGTAGCTTTACGCTCTCTATACAAAAAGAGTGAGTAACTGAACAACCAATAAGAGACTAGATCACTGAAAGGGAAACAAAAATACTGTTCTCTTTTCTACAGTATATTAAAGTCGGCATGAAACAGAAGTTGCAATAGTTTTTTCTTTCCTGTGGATAATGAGTTAATCTCGGGTCACTCCCGGATAACAGAAAACGGGCAAAGAGGTTAAATCAAACCCCAGAGTTAAATCAACTCCGCTCAGATAACATTTGGTCCCTCTCTAAATAGAGTTAAAGTAACACTCTTCAGAGATTGAATGTCTTTTATCTTCAGTTGATTTCATCAGTTGTAGTTCTTGTGTTTCTCCTTTCTCCAGTGATTCTGCTTGTTAACAGCAGGTGTTCATCATTAATGTTCAATCGTCGCTTAATTAATTGCTTACTTATCTCATTAACTTCAACTCTGCTTCAGTGTTACTTTAACACTATTTAGAGAGGGACCAAATGTTATCTGAGCAGAGTTGATTTAACTGTGTGGCCACGCCCTTAATTATGCAGAACTTTAAGGCTTAACATAATTTAAACGGATGAGTTCTAAAAAAAATTCACCCCCCTCACACGTGTTACGAAGGGCAAAATTTGCTATATAGATCAAAGCCACAATTTGTACCAGGCTGCAAAGTTTGGCATTTTAACATGGGGCTCAGTGAGATTCTGCTCTCTATTGGAGCATGTCCCTAGTGGCCAGTCGACGAATTGCAGTTTATGTCTGTGTTGGCTTCATGAGGAACTGGGGGAGTTTGCTGCTTGGTGTAACCCTGCTCGAACCCCGGTCTCCGGCGTGGTGAGGTTTATCTTCACAGACAGCTCTTATATAGCTGTGCCTGTGATATATTAGCTTTTCAAATGAGTTGAAAATGTATTTTTATCATCAAGTGAGTAGCTCACCTTTTTGACATTACTGTCACAGAGTCACATGACTAAAATGAATAGAGGAGGGAATCGTTCTGTGGCGCAGAACAAAAAAAGACAAAATGAAAACGAAAACAATGCATTAAAATGAGAACAGCAATATCCAAGTGAACAGCACTTGGTTCGCATTGAGAAGCTGGTAAGTCAATCAACATTCAACATTGTTGTCCAAGAGGGCAAAGTGATTAACGTTTATATCAGTTCACTCAAAAGATTAAAAAATGGGGCAGTATGTTAGTGAATGGCCATTAGATTTACATTTGATTTACATGTTAACATGCAAAATGGTCAGCTTTTGTCAAAAATCGAAAATTCAAAACGGTCATTTGTGTGAAACATGTAGAGTTTTTTTAAAACTCTTCCCAGACAGCAACATAGTGTGGATTACATGCAGACCAGATGTGGGCCGACACCATGTTGCTGTCAGGGTTCATACTTCATTACAAAACAGTGTTGAACTTAGGCAAAAAGTGATTTTGTAATGTCTAAATATGAATCCAAAAGCTAAACTTTATTAGCAGATGAAAATGGCAACTGAGCCAATGAATGAACGATCCTGTGCAGCCATCTTCTGTCACTGTGCTCTTATCATGTCGTTTTCATTTTCAAAGAGTTTATTTTTTCACCAGGAGGCAGAAATCTTCACATTTTGAATGAATTATCTCCATGAATAAACATGAAAAAAATGCAATTTTTCAAGCTGATTAACATAAAATGTTCCCATTTTATATAACGATACATAAATTAATATGAATAATTTGGAGGCAAAAACAAACAAACAAATAAATTGATAAAAATTAAAAAAAAAAATGAGTTCTACTGTCTGGGGTCGAACAGTCGTCAGGGGGTTAAAGCGGTTGTTGTTATACACACTGTACACACACTATCAAAAATGAGTGTGTGTGTGTGGGGGGGTAGCATCGCATCTTTTTCCCCCCCGATGAGGTTTGCATCCCTCCAAGCATGAGCTAGTTATTGGGCTTTTGGCCTCATCTTCTGTTAATGCAGACGGGCACATTATGCCTTGCAGTGTGCAGTCAAACATGCGATCAGAAACAATTGGATGTGTGAGCGTTACCTCATCCAGATGTAATTTCATAATTACAGAAGCTAAGCGAAGTCACTGACTTGCAGAAAGTTTTGCGTGAGTGTTAGTGTCAGGGGACAGAATATACAGCGCCCAACACAGATCTTGCAAACCCCTCAGCAAATACGCAGTCTGTGTATATATATATATTATATACTGTATATATATATATATATACAGTATATTATATATATACACAATATATAATATATATATATATATATATATATATATATATATATACACAGTATAATATATATATATATACAGTATATATACAAATTTTGGGTGAGCTATCCCTTTAAATATGCTATATTTTCATGGAATGTTTTGGATTAACAATAACATACTGCAACTCTTTGCTTCAGTCTTTTTGAGTTATGACAATTTCTAAAGCAAGAAACAAAGTTTTAAGTTGATTACTTTTTCCAACTTATTGAGTTGTTGTCCTGGAATTAATGTTATCTATTATTTCAGCTGAATCTATTAATAGAATATGCTGTGACGAAGAAACTCTTTTAAATATCAAGCAGGACAGCATTAAACACGACATTCCAAAACTAACTTAAACATCCTGGAATCTACTCAATTTCCAAAGTTATCAGGACAATTTCATTAAGTTACTTAATTTAATAATAATTTTTTTTTAAAAAAACAATGAATGCAAAAAACATTTCAACATTATTGTCAACAAAAAATTATGCTTGCAAACTGAATAAATGAGAATTTTGCTTTACCGGCAACCGTGCATCAAGTTTTTGTTAAGCCGCTGAATTTCTTTTCATATGTTACTCTTACAACACATTTTCTCGGGTACAGTGTGTGAACAGATTTCTATTCTGAGACGCAAGGAGAGAAAACAGACTCATAATAGACCATGTGTAAAACTGAGAAAAAGAGAAACTCTTCTCACTGAACTGTGATTCTCAAGGGACCAGCAACATTTGGTGCTGTCGTTTAAAGCTGTCTACCTAATGCACACACACACACACACACACACACACACAGAGCCTTCTTTGCATAAACAGCCGATTAACGACGCCACGAGAAGCGCTGAAGAACTGTCACAGACTCTGGAAGTGAATGAGGTGATTCTTCAGAGAAACAGACTGCAGTAAAACCACCTGCTTTAAAAGCGCTCCCTGCAGGCGCTATTCAGCTCCTCATACTCAACAGCTGTGGTGCAAGCAAAACGAGATTAATTAAACACACTGTGGGATGTTGGACTTTGTCAGCAGCATGTCAAATGAAATGAGGATTAAAACCTTGGACGTCTTTGGATCTCCAGCGGTGATTTCACCCAGAACGTGTTTTTTGCGTTCCACTGCGCTGCTTTCCCATGTTTGTCTATGTGAAACATGCGCAATGGGAATTGTAAGAAAAATGTCCATATTTAAAACTTCATAAACTATAATCGCTGGCTTACGGCAGATGGCCGCACGCGTGTTCGTGAGAGAGCCGAGGTCCAGGGTGACCTCTGACCCGTAACTCGTATATGGAAATCCTCTGGAATTTTTCTTTCAAACGTCTCATTTTAGACCTCTAATTCGTAACCAGCTTTTCTATCCTCTGTGCTTCAATGTCCGTCTATTCTGACCTAAGCTTATGCTTTGCCTTCATCATACGTCGGGTCAGAGAGAGCAGACGGCCATTGCCGGAGGTTTTAAATATGGGTGTTTTTCCCATCGCTTCACTTCAGGAGGCATTTATTTGATGTCATGTGGATTACTTTTAGGATGGATGGATGCATTTTTTTGGCGCTTCAAAAACTCGAGCACTATTCAATGCCGTTACAAATCTGAGAAGAGCCAGGAAATATAACTCCGATTGTGTTCGTCTGAAAGAAGATATTCAAACATACCTAGGATGGCTAGAGGTTGAATAAATTAGGGGATAGTTTCTGAGTGAACTATTCCTTTAAAGCCAAAAAGACATAAAAGCAATTGCTCCTAGTTATTCTGAGCTTATTTTAATGGGCTGACACGCAAACAGTCTCAGAACGGCGTTCACGAACAGTCACGCTTGATTTGATCAAATGTATGACTTGAAATCAGTGTAAGTTGGTGTACTTAAAAGCGTCTGTCAAATGCATGTAAATTCACATGGTCAGGATTCACTACTCTAATTGCAAGTATGCAGTCCTGTTGGTCATTAGATTTTTTCAAAATTTCTTTTTTTTAAAGGATTAGTTCAGTTCAGAATTTAAATTTACTCATCCCCATGTCATCCAAGATGTTTAAGTCTTTCTTTCTTCAGTCGAAAAGAAATGAAGATTTTTGATGAAAACATTCCAGGATTTTTCTCCATATAGTGGACTTCAATGGGGTTCAACGGCTTGAATGTCCAAATGTCAGTTTCAGGGCAGCTTCAAATGATCCAGACGAGGAATAAGAGGCTTATCATGAAACGATCATTAAAAAAAAAAAAAAAAATTATGCATTTTCTAACTACAAATGCTCATCTTGCACTGCTGAGTGATGCTCCACACATTACATAATCATGTTGGAAAGGTCACGCATGATGTAGGTGGACGTACCGATCCAGTGTCTCTAAAGCAAATGTGAAAAGATGATGTGCAATGATATCGGACGATTTTGAAGTTGGAGGAGAAAATGAGATGGAGTCACTTCCACCTACGTCTTTCGTGACCTTTCCAACGTGATTACGTAATGTGTGACGTATCACAAAGCAGTGCAAGACCAACATTTGTGGTTAAAAAGTATATAATTTTACATTTTTTTTTTTTTTTTTTGAAAATGGCTGATGGTTTCTCCAGATGAGACTCTTATTCCTCGTCTGGGATCATGTAGATCCTTTGAAGCTGCACTGAAACTGACATTTGGACCTTCAACCCGTTGAACCCCATTG
The DNA here is from genome assembly GCA_037194245.1 of Opsariichthys bidens. Classification (NCBI taxonomy): domain Eukaryota; kingdom Metazoa; phylum Chordata; class Actinopteri; order Cypriniformes; family Xenocyprididae; genus Opsariichthys; species Opsariichthys bidens. The sequence continues at coordinate 9,107,843 of CM074308.1, forward strand.
AAGTCCACTATATGGAGAAAAATCCTGGAACGTTTTCCTCAAACACCATAATTTCTTTTCGAAAGACAGACTTAAACATGACATGGGGGTGAGGAAATTGTAATTCTGACATGAATTAATCCTTTAAGCAAAATAAATATGATTATAGTACATGACAATATTTTGGTTTCTAATAGACATAATCAAGGGTTTATTTTACAGGTTATGTGTGTCATGTGTAAATATGACGTGTCGATTAGTCAGCATTTCTCTCAGCTATCTGTCCTTGGACCGGTATGTGTTATTTCACACAGCCTCCTGTGCAAATCTTTCTTCTTTCCCCTCATTAGTTGAAATGTTAAGCAGGATGAGATATGGGATGTCACGCTCTCTTCTTAAATCATCTCATCTGAGGGAATTTGAGATGCTGCCTGAGCTGAATCACAATGAAAATACATATGCAGCATATTTTATGGTGTTTGCTATGGGCATTAGTGATTTGAATGTATTAAACTTGGGCTTTATTAATTCATCAGAGAGAAAAAATCAGTTTGATTCGGACAAGCAAGCAAACCATTCTGAGCAAACTGGCATTATGATGGCAAGTTTTGAACAAGCAAACATTTTCCTAAAAAAAAAAGCTTTTGAGCTGTTTGTGCATCTTTTGATTTCCCCCAATAATGTTCAGTCAACGGAAAATAAAGAGCTTCAGCTGATCAGAACGATTTAGTGCCGCCGGATCATTAATTTGTTTTGCAATAATGTTCAGTCAACTGTTCTTCTTCCCAGTCTGTGTGTGTGTGTGTGTGTGTGTGTGTGTGTGTGTTTTCATATATTTTCTCTCTCTTGCACATTTAGAGGCACGACAGGACAAACTCGTGCTGCTGCAGTGTTTCTGCTGAGGTGTGTGGTTCACCTTCCCCCCCAAAACAGCAATAAATGACGGCAATAAACCAACGTACGCTTCTGGATCTGCCTGCACCAAGGCCAACACATAAACAGCAAAATCTGATTTACAAGCTATGCGGAGTGCTAACACTGAATTCATTGGCATCATGCGGTCAGTCCAGTGTTAATATGAGTTGTAACACATTAGTCTTCAATTAAACTTGCGCTACATTGCACACAGGGGGGGGGGGGGGGGGGGGGGGTTAACTGCTCAATTAAACCTGATTAACTTCATGGAAGACCTCGATGGCCTCTTGAGGAGCAAAATGTGGAGATATGATGCCATCTACTGGTGGTAAACAGATGTAACAACAATAGTTGTGTCCTAAATGATACTCTAGATCAGGGGTGGCCAACGTCGGTCCTGGAGAGCCACAATCCTGCAGAGTTCAGCTCCAACCCTGATAAAAACTCACCTTCCTGTAGCTTTCTAGTAACCCTTAAGACCTTGATTAGCTTGTTCAGGTGTGTTTGATTAGGGTTGGAGCAAAAATTTGCAGGATTGTGGCTCTCCAGGACCGACATTGGCCACCCCTACACTAGATGCACTTATACAACAGCCTGTGTAATCAGCAGTGTGCAACATTTCACACCTTGTTTTTTCAGTTAATTTAGAGCATCATCCGGATATTTAAAGTGCACTTTTTATTTTTGGAATTATCTGTGTGAACACGCATCTCACACTATACGAAACGGCATAGAATAGTGCACAAGTACACCCAGGGTCGGGGAGTAACGAAATACAAGCAACTTAGTTACGCATTTAAAATACAAAATTTGTATTTCATTACAGTTACATTTTAAATGGGTGGTAATCAGATTACAGTTCCATCTGAAAAGTGTTTTAGATTACCAAAGTGATTACTTTGAGTTTTAATGTCATTTAAACAGCGATTGGTGATTCTCTGACTCTGACTGTCTGAAAAAGACGAGTTCCGTTTCAGCAACATTTTAATACTTTTAAGAGGATCATAAAAATGTTGTTATTTTTATTTAGTTCTGTCCTGAACAAGACAAAATGACTGAATTTATTTAAAAAAAATTGCCCAACTGTCAACTGAACTGTCCTGTCATGACCTGATGATCCACGACTGTTTTCATGTTTTGTGAGTCATTTTATAATTCACTCGACACTGTGACTTTTTCTCACAATATGTTTTTTTCCCTCACAATTGTGAGTTTGCATTTCACAATTCTGACTTCTTTTTCTCAGAATTGCGAGATTTAAACTCACAATTGCAAGTTATAAAGTCAGAATTGGGAGATTTAAACTTACAATACTGACTTTTTTTCTTGCAATTTTGAATTTAGTATGTGAGTTTATATCTCATAATTCTGACTTTTCTCAATATTGTGAGTTTATATCTCATAATTCTGACTTTATAACTCACAATTGCAACTTTATATCACGCAATTCTGAGGTAAAATGTCAGAATTGTGAGATAAAAATTTGCAATTATCTTTTTTTTTTGTGTTTGTTCCACACTTATTAGTATTCCAAAGTATTCTAAAGTATTTAGATGAAGTTACTAAACTTGAGTAATGTAACGAAATACGTTACAAATGACTTTTTAAAGCGTGTATTTTGTAATCTGCAGTGAAATACATTTTAAAAGTAACCTACCCAGCCCTGAGTGCACCAATTGACCCTTCGCTGGTAGTTTGATTGACAGGCGATCTGACCAATCATAACCCTGAATCCTCCATTTTATCCGAAAAAGCAGTCAAGGGAGTTAGTAGATTAACGTTGTCAATTGGGATGCAACTAACGAGAAATAAGAATGTCCACAAAATCTAAAAGTAATTTTTAGAAGTATAATATCCATATTCATGTTGGTTTCATGTTTCTTCTTTTTTTAAAATGAATACTATTACGGTACTAATACAGTCTGATTTGATAATTATTTTTTTTATATTTGTATATTTACTTGGAGTTTATTATTTATGTAATTTATTATAATTTGAGAGTGATATTTTAAAATACTATTATAATTTTATTAATAATACTTTGTATACTTTTTGCATTCATTTTAATTTCACTTACTAATTTACATTTTTTTCATTATTTTATTATATATTATATTATATATTTTATGAACCAGCCCTAACATGTCATTTTTTTATATTGTGCTTGCATCACTTTAATTGGCTCTCAATCAGTACTTCTTTATAGAATAATTTGCATCCAAATTATTCCATAAAATAAAATCACATGAATGTTAAACAAGCAAGAGAAAGAAGAACAGAAATAAACACACAATGTATTCTATTGTCGGTCTAGAATTATATACCAAAATTGGGTCTTGTAGTGAATCATTAGCTGACTCAACTGTTTGTTTAACACGTGCGGTGGCTTAAATAACACAGGAATAATCTGTTCAAATCCCACAGACTATGATCAACATCACTCCACAGTCCAGTTCAGGTCAGACCAGCCCGTTCTCTGAACAGCTCATGTTTACACCCACAGGTGTGTGTTGGATCCATGACGAATATGAAGAAGGTAGAGTAGACTATGAGTAATACCTGTACTTTATGAGCCAATACAATGAAATTCCTACATAAAAACAGACCAACGATGCAATACAGTACAACACATAAAACTTTGCAGCACAATAAAACACAGTATAAAACAAACTTTATAAAGCACACGTGTGTGTGTATATATAGTGTTAGTGTTCTTATGTAATAGAGGGCTTTGGTTTGTAGTAAAGATGTTTTTTTAATGAATAATTGGGGCATGCTGGGAGTTTTATGCCCTGGGTTAATGAACAGCATGTCTTGCTCTTACATCATCTGTCCTTTTCTGAACTTTGAGTTTTATCTCCACTATCTGATAGAAAGTTCTAGATGACATTCGTGGTACTATATTATTACGCAGGTGTCACAATCTCTTATTATTTTAAATCCGTGAGAAGAGTTGAATTGTCAAGCCATTATAGCAATGTGATTTAAATGATTAAGAAGGCCAAGTGGATTTATAGCATTGTACTGAAAATCAGAGACTTGCATCAAAAGTTTGGGGTCATTTTTTTTTTGGGGGGGGGGGGGATGATTTATGCTCACCAAAAATGCATTTATTTAAACAAACATTGTCAGGTTTTTTCAAACAGAACCCAAACACAGAACAGCCAGGGAAACTCAAAAAGATTTTTATTCTCAGAGCTGAGAAACAAAAGCCCCATAGTAGGGCAACACACACACACACACACACACACACACAAACTGACAAAACACAACAGAAAAAAACAGCAGTCGATCCACAGGCCAACTGGTAACTAGAGACACAAGAGGTAATACAAAAAAAAACCAGCACAGGACAGACAACAAAAGGAGAATAAAGAGGGAAATAAATCAGGAGGGTAACAACAGAGAGCAGGTGGGACAAACGAACCAATAATCAGGTAACAAGAGGGCGGAGCCAAGACTAGAGACTGACAGAAGGGCACATGGCACACAGAAACAAACAAAATGCACGTGGAAACCAAACATGACAGAAGCCATGTGCTCACACACACATGAATGTCTTTTATCTTCAGTTGATTTCATCAGTTGTAGTTCTTGTGTTTCTCTATTCTTCAGTGATTCTGCTTGTTAACAGCAGGTGTTCATCATTAATGTTCAATCGTCGCTTAATTAATTGCTTAATTATCTCATTAACTTTAACTCTGCTTCAGTGTGACTTTAACACTATTTAGAGAGGGACCAAATGTTATCTGAGCAGAGTTGATTTAACTCTCACGAAGAATATATACATACATACATACATACATACATACATACATATATATACACAAGACGCACCTGAAACGAGGACTCTAATTAAATTAGTTACCAAGGATACAGACTGGTAAATGAGGAGAACTCAACTAATTAACAAGAAAGCTGACTAAGAAACTCAGATAGAAAGGAAATGAAAACTGATTAAAAAAAACTATAAATATGAACAAAGTAAACCAAACATGTAACTATATTATGTTATCTGAACCACATTAAAATTATTTTTTACAGCGTAAGAACAAGACCAATCAAGGTGACAGGACCCTGAGAAAAAAATACAGTAAAAACTTATATCCAGTAATAATTTACTCCAGTGATCAAAGCTGAATTTTCAGCATCATTACTCCAGTGTCACATGATCCTTCAGAAATCATTCTACATTTTTAATTCTTTTCTGCTCACCAAAGCTGGATTTTTTGACCAAAAATACAGTAAAAATGTGAAATATTATTACCATCTAAAATAGCTGTTTTCTATGTCAATATATAGTACAGTGTAATTTATATCCAGTGATCAAAGCTGAATTTTCAGCATCATTACTCCAGTCTTCAGAGTCACATGATCCTTCAGAAATCATTCTGATATGATGATTTGAAGCTCAAAATTCAGAACAGTTGTGCTGCTTCATATTTTTGATGAAACTGTGATACATTTTATTTTTCAGGATTCTTTGATGAATAGAAAGTTCAGAAGAACAGCATTTATTTGAAATAGAATTCTTTTGTAAAGTTATAAACATTTTTACTGTCACTTTTGATCAATTTAATGCGTCCTTACTGAATAAAAGCAATTCTTATTGAGCTTCTTTGTTGTTTTTATTAGTTTTTTTTTTTTTTTTTTTCATATGTATGTTACATTTGCAGTATTTTTCATAAATGTCAGCTCAGGGCATCTGGCTATATTCTTTAGTAAAGTATGTTTTATATATTCTAATATTATAACAATAACACAACTTGGTGCATCTATAATGTTATATCTATATGATAAAACATCACTCATTTGATTTAATAAGGCTCTATTGTTGTTGTTTATTTATTTATGTGACCTTTTTAAAATGTAGCCAGTAATAAAACGCTAAAAATGAAAGAAATTAATTCAGGTATTCAAAAAGTTGCTTATCCAAACTCATCCTTACTGGAATAGTGTGACAAATATCCCTTCTTCTCTGTAATTGCATGCATGACAATATGTGAAATCCTTTTCTGCTTTATGGAATATATATATATATATATATATATATATATATATATATATATATATATATAAAGATTATTCCAATATTAAACATAAAATGCAATGCAAAACAACACAACATTAACGCGAGCACAATAGAAAACAGAGCAATAAGGGATTGAATTAACAGATGAATAATCATATTAACTGCTGGCTTCTGTCCACACCTTAGCAGCTTTTGGCTCCAGAATGCATGAGGCAATATTGCACAAAGAGCGCGCATTCCTGTCCAGAGCGCGCATGGAGACGCGTCAGCACTTTTTCCAGCAGAAGCCGGTGCTCGTGTGGAGCTTTAATTATTGCCTGTTTTCTTCTCATTACTTGTTTTATAATTCTGCATTGCCATTAATAAGCCCGAGGAGGGAGATACTTCTCCATTTCTCCAATCAGAAAGAGTAAGGATATGGTCTCATTCATCTCTGACGCCTCCCTCTCCATACGTCCATGAGTGAAGCCTCACATATAACCGTCCGGGCGTAGGTAAGACTGAGGTGGGGAATCCCGTATCATAAACCCTCCAGATTTCATTAACATTATTATTCATGAGTAAAAGCGCGGGTCTCCTCCCCTCGATCGCGCTGTAGTGGTCAGCAGGGTTTATGAGTCCCGAGCCATATAGATTCGGTCAGGAAAGCGCGCACGAGCATTTAAAGGGACACGGAGGCGCGCTGAACAGATTGTTCTGGTGTAAAAGACTTTGATTTATATCCGTATATTCCATTTTTATAGTGATTTCATTCTATTTTATTTCACTGATCATGGCCCAAGGTAAGACAAATAGCCATGGACCTTTTTTTGAAGTTTGTTTTACATATGAGATTATGAATTTAAGTTTTTTTTTTTGAGTTTTTTTTAACAGTTTAGTCTTACAGAGCTCTGAACGTGACGTCATTTTTGGAATGTATTTATAATTGTTGATACATTATGCAAACTGGATATTTCACTCTCAGAAAAAAACTTACCTTTTATAGATACTAATATGCACCACACTGAAAAAAGTGTTTCATTGGATCAAAGTAAAAATTTTGTGTCAACTTGTTACATCTAATTACTTTACTTTTTATCAACTTGAAATTTTTACTTTGAAAAGAATTAACTATCCATTACTTAGCCAAAGCAAAAAGTATCTTTGAATCAAATAAAGATTTTAAGTTTAATGAAATCTCAAATTATACTTTGTCTTAATGTTTTCTCTTTGTATTAACTTAATTCTTTTACTTTACATCTAACCAAATATCCTAACAAATACAATTTAAAATATGTACAATAAATAAATTTATTTACTTTAAATACGTGTAATTTTATCATCTAAGATGAATGACTTCAAGCATCAAACTTTTGACAATTTATTTTGTCATACTTTTTTTTTTTACACTGTGTACAGTCTCATACAACGAAATATATAACAATGTACAATAGTACAAAACTGACTACACATTTCAATCCTTTTAGAATTCTTCTGAAGTTAAAAGAAGTTTGGCACAAAAACTAGTTTAAAATGGGCAGTATAAAACCAAACACTTTTAATAAAACACCTACCAAATTGGTCAATGGTAGAAAAAAAGAAAAGGTCACCTTCATGGAATAGTTTACCCAAAAATGAAACTTCTCTCACAATTGTCATAAAATACCTCTGAACCAAACTTAATTAAAGTTAAATATTTGAATAGCTTAAGGATGCATTAACGTAAGAATTTTGGGGTAAACTATTTAACTAACCCTAGATAAAACAACTTAACCAAGATAAAACAAATCAGGTTCCGTAAAAAGTATAATACAGGTAACTTTGCCCAACATCTTCAAAAGAAATTTACCATAAGCCGAACATTGTAGCTGGGTCACTGAAAACAAATTTACTCCTGCAGCTTTGAAGAGAGGTTCTGCACCCGTTGGCTCATCTGCTTACTCTCTATGTCCATGATAATTTTTTGAAAGGCCTCAAAGGTATATTTGAGTCCTTCAGGATATTTTAAGTTCAGTGCATAAATGAGTCCAAACATCATGGCACAGGCACAGGCACAGGGACATGCAACAGAGGGCAACTCATTTAGTACTTCCACACCGTCAATGACAATGCAAATGTCCAGAGCACGACTAAGAGCATCACTTTCACGGATCACAAACAATGCCAAGGTGGTCTTCTCAAATTCTCTCTCCGCTTCCTCCCTCTGGTCAGCCTAAAAACATAAGAACAGAAATTAATTGAGGGACATTCTTAACATTCTTCAAAATACATTCTTTTATGTTCTGTGGAAGAAAGTCACACAGGCTGATGTGTAAATGATAACACAATTACTTGAACTACTTTAAAGCGATGTGTCACTAACAAATCAAAATTTCCCCACATTTTACTCACTCTCAAGGCTTGAGAAAACCTTTGTTAAGACCACAGAGCAGTGTTGAGCAGTTCTTTGATTGATGGATGCACTATTTGAAGCTTCAAAAAGTCAAAAATTCTCTCCCATTCTACCGCTTAAAAGTAAAATGATACGTAGGATTATAACTTTTCCAGTATTGTTCTTGAAGAATATAACCATATTCAGTTTCATATTCAAGGGCGAGTAAAACATGGGGAAATGTTGATTTGGTAGTTAAACAACTTTAAGGCAAACATGGTTGGAGAAAATTTCAGTACTTTGCATTTTCTACATTACCTGGTATTCTTTGATCAAACAGCTTGCATCTTCACCAAGGTACATGATCAGGCATTTCAGCAGGCACTCTCTTCTGATGTCTATGTCCAGACTCTACAAAATGTTCAAGATGTATCGTTTTTATTAGACCAAAACACTACTAAATTGACTGCCACAAGCAAATTTGTTCGCAATACCTGATCCATAACTTTAATAGTGTCCTTAGTTTTTTCACGGAGGACTCCACCTTTGCTCCTAATAACCTGGAGAAGCTGAGAGCTCTGTCTGTCCAAAGAGGCCATAAATCTCGATTTTAAAGGTAAGGTCGTGATGCGCAAAAATTCGGCATTAATCTGTAAGAAAGAGAAACAGAAAATAGACATCTGAAAAAAATGACTTTACTTTGTGTATATGTATTTTTTAGAAATAGTTCTCAAAGCATTAAACAACAAAAAGTATAATTAGGGCATCTAAGACATTTTCAAAAACACTACATACTAAAATACTAAAAATACTTTTACATGGTAAAAGCTATGGTAAATTCAGGATTAGTCACTTACATTTGAACATTTTTCAATAAAATAAATGCTTTTACCTCCTCTTGTTGAAACAGAGCTGGCCATGCAAGTAGTCTTTAAACGATGATGAATGTTTGTATTCACAAAGCAAGCATTTATAAGTTGTCAACGCATCTTTTTGAGGGGGATGCTGAGGATGCCTCCTTGACACATGGCTCTTCAGAGAACTCCAAGTTTTAAATGAACAAGGACAGTCTGAATAAACACAAGGATAAGGATGATGACGTCCAAACGTCCTATGATCAAGCTTAAAATGCTTGAGAAGCTCAGAACGCTTGGCTTTGGAGACACCACAATCCTTGCATTTCCACATCGAGTTACTTGCCAACAGGAATGGTGAGGTAACGTTAAGGCATAGAAGAGAAGAAAGAAATTACAAAACTGACCCCCCAAAGCAATAATTAAAAGGTGCAAGTTACTTACGTTTTTCATGTGACTGGATTTTTCAAAACCTGTCTTAATTGTTGTTCAGCAGTACCCCATCCTAGAAAAGACAAAGAGAAATATCAAACTGGCTCATATAGAAGTAAACAGACGACGCGATACGTTAAAATAAGTGTGTAAGTTAGGCACGTCACTAAAGACATGTGTTTGGGCCTTCATGTAAAGCTAACGTTATGTGTTAACATTAATCATAAATGAGAGACCATACAAGTAAGCAGAGCGAATACCTTGCGAACGTGAGCTTCATAATAAATTTAAAATGATCATAATAAAGCTTCATAATAACTTTAAGTCCATACGAAGCGTCTGAAGCGAGCATATACTTTATTCATGGCGCCGCGTCATTCAGTGTCGCACGCCAGCATACCCGAAACGGTCTTTATACTACGTTTCAATATCAATCCATCTCACCTCAAGCAATTTACATGTATTATTATTTTATTTCCACTCGGTTAAACGTCGTGATGAGGGAAACTTTTAAACCTTCTAGTCGAATTAGAGCCGTCAAACTAGTAATACGAACCGTAGCTATGTAAAACAACAGCACAACATAAAATTTTATGAAATCATACATACATGTTAATAATACGCCCAAGCGTATGTTTAAAATTACTTACCAATTTTCTTCAATCCCGTTTTACCACGCCGAGTTCATCCATGCGGTGTAACAAGATGGCGTAAAGCTGGACGTCCTCACGCACAACCACGGATGACGTTAAAAGTCACGTGACAATGGGAAACAATATTTATAATTTAATTTACAGAAATGCATTTTACACTAACAAGACTTTCTTTTAATTTAAATCAACCAAACTTTTTACATAACACTGATGGCTAGACAAAAAACACCACGAAACGGAAAACATTTCGGTAACGTTACTCAAACCAGGTATGCAGACACGCGGCTGAAACGCGGCTTAATATGCATTTAAATAATCATGCACATCCCGTTTCTTTATGTTCATCTATCCATGCTTCTTAATCACTCTAAAGCTTCAATAACGTCAACCAATTTGCCTAAAAGCAGAGCTTTTTTTACTGATATTCAGCAGTAAAGCTCTGATGTGTCTGAGTCTATAAAAACAAAACGAACACTCAACAAAAACATGCACTAATCCGTTAACACCGGCTGTAATATCATATAACTAGGCTATACATTATATGTAGTAACAGTACAATCAATGCTATTTCCAGAAATACTTACTGATTTTACGGAACGTCTTCAGCAAAACAAGATGGCCGTCAATCAGAAAATTCTCAAACGAACTCTTGATGATGTCAGTGGTCACGTGGTTTGCACGGAACGCAAACACAGTAATTTGGTTTGAATCAAAAATTTAAATTACACCAACAAAACTTCATTTTACTTCCAGTCAAGTAAACTAATTTACGTTAGACCTATGACAAGATAGAAAAGTAAATTTGTTGAGTCAGATAAAATATAAAAAGTTCTTTAAAGTAATGACACGGCATGTACACTTTTTTCAGTGCATGTTATGCCAAATAAAGGTTTTTTTTTATCACTTTTATACCTTTTTTTTTCTGAGAATGTTGGAGTCGACCCATTTTTATGGCTAACTTTACAGGTTTTAACTCTTATTTTACACAACATCTACTACAGGTATTGAAGATGTGCAAAGTCAATGTGTGTAAAGGTACGCGTGAATAGAAAATCTATCTTCAGCAACCCTACCTGGTTTGTCTCCGTAGAGAGTGAGAGGAGCACGATGATGGAGTTCTGGAAGGAACACTCCAAGCTGGCAACGGTGGAGGAGATGATGTTGGATTCGAACGCGCAGGAACTGACCCAACACGAGCTGCCAGAGATCCTCTCCCTGCTCCCCTGTCTGGCTGGTTCTGATGTGCTGGAACTTGGTGCTGGAATTGGGTCAGTGATTCCCATTAGACCTCCGATACCATACGAGCACGCTCAGGTCATATGTCTTCCTAAAATAAAAAGCATAGGAAATTATGTTTTGCAGAAACGTAGATGTTTTTTCTATAATATTCATTATTCTCAATGCAATGAATGCCTTATACAACAATCTATCAAAGACTTGATCCTTCAGAAATCATGCTGATTCGCTGCTCGTGAAACATTTATGATTATTATCGATGTTGCTTCATGTAGAAACTGTGATGCATTTCTATAATGAACAGAAAGTTCAGAAGAACAGCATTTTTATAACATTATAAAGCCTTTACTGTGTGTTCTGTAACTCTCATTACTCTCAATGCAGTGGATTCAACAAAAACCACAGTACAACGAAACATCTATTATGTATGAATACTTTACTACTTATACTTTACATTTTCAAGGTATCAAAGATGTATGTTCAAACAAGATATCAATAATTTTTCACATAATTGCATGAATGCAGGAAATTGTACTTTATGGTCATACAAAAAAAACATTGAGATGTCTGATATTCTTAAATGATTTCATAATATATTTAATTTTAAACCAAAATAGGCATTTTCCATCTTGTTCTGTATCTGATTTCTTTATTTGAGGTCGTATTGTCCCCTGTGTGGAATTATTTATATGTACATATATTAATTTAATTTACAAATGAGGAAATTGAAAAGCAATTTGTCACAGAGCCAACAATATTCATTGTATATACAAATATGTGTACAAACAAATACGAGCTGAAATTTTGAAGTAGAACAACTGAAATGGTGTTTTCTTGTCAAATATATTTGAAAAATCATTTTTACAGTGTGCAATTATATGCGGCAATTGAATGTTATGTGCCAGCAAATATACAGAGATTCTCATAGTAAAATGCGAAGGATTGAAATCTGATGAAAATCTGATCAAATGTAAATTCTGAGGTCAGATCTTGTGGTCATCTGTTTCTTGACCAGTACTGAGCGTTTAAGCATGCTTTATTTGCTCCATTGTTTTCATGACCTTTGCTCTTTTCAGTCGGTACAAAAAAAAACGCGTCACCTCATTGGCAAGGCCCGTCATGTGACCGCTGTGGACTTCATGGAGAAGTTTGTGGAAAAGAACAGAGAGGAAAACAGTCACCTGGGCAATGCTGAGTTCATCCAAGCTGACGTCACAAAGCTGGACTTCCCTAAACACAGGTGCGAGAAAAACCTTCAGCAGAGCATGAATATATTCAGCCGTCTAAACACAGCTAGATAGTTCTCTATATATATCTATATGTGTGTGTGTGTGTGTCTATAATATATATATATATATACACACATACATATGCATATACTGTATATTGGTGTTGTCAAACAATTAATCGTGCTTAATCGCATCCAAAATAAAAGTAAAAGTACAAACGAATCGTTTGACAGCACTGATATACATATACAAGCATACAAATATATATAGACATGTGACATATAGACACTACAACAAAAAATGTTCAGACTGGGACATTTTTCATCATAGTGTCTATATGTCATATGTTTGTATACACTCACCTAAAGGATTATTAGGGACACCTGTTCAATTTCTCATTAATGCAATTATCTAATCAACCAATCACATGGCAGTTGCTTCAATGCATTTAGGGCTGTGGTCCTGGTCAAGACAATCTCCTGAACTCCAAACTGAATGTCAGAATGGGAAAGAAAGGTGATTTAAGCCATTTTGAGCGTGGCATGGTTGTTGGTGCCAGACTGAGTATTTCACAATCCGTTCAGTTACTGGGATTTTCACGCACAACCATTTCTAGGGTTTACAAAGAATGGTGTGAAAAGGGAAAAACATCCAGTATGCGGCAGTCCTGTGGGAGAAAATGCCTTGTTGATGCTCGAGGTCAGAGGAGAATGGAGAGACTGATTCAAGCTGATAGAAGAGCAACTTTGACTGAAATAACCACTCGTTACAACCGAGGTCTGCAGCAAAGCATTTGTGAAGCCACAACACGCAGAACCTTGAGGCGGATGGGCTACAACAGCAGAAGACCCCACCGGGTACCACTCATCTCCACTACAAATAGGAAAAAGAGGCTACAATTTGCACGAGCTCACCAAAATTGGACAGTTGAAGACTGGAAAAATGTTGCCTGGTCTGATGAGTCTCGATTTCTGTTGAGACATTCAGATGGTCAAGTCAGTTTTTGGCGTAAACAGAATGAGAACATGGATCCATCATGTCTTGTTACCACTGTGCAGGCTGGTGGTGGTGGTGTAATGGTGTGGGGGTGTTTTCTTGGCACACTTTAGGCCCCTTAGTGCCAATTGGGCATCGTTTAAATGCCACGGCCTACCTGAGCATTGTTTCTGACCATGTCCATCCCTTCATGACCACCATGTCCCCATCCTCTGATGGCTACTTCCAGCAGGATAATGCACCATGTCACAAAGCTCCAATCATTTCAAATTGGTTTCTTGAACATGACAATGAGTTCACTGTACTAAAATGGACCCACAGTCACCAGATCTCAACCCAATAGAGGTAAAAGTTTGTACTTTTACTTTTAATTTTTAATGCAATTAAGCACGATTAAGTGACCAATCAGAGCAGAGTAGACCAAAATACAAACATTTAAAAATGCCCATGTGGAGTCATCAAAATTTTAGTCAGTTTTCCTGGATGAGAAAGACTAAAAAAAAAATCAGTCTAAAAAGGAACAACAGAAAAACATCCCATCTCATCTAATGTCTTCATCCATCCATCCCTCACATTCCTCTCTGGCTGTCTCTCTCTCTCACACACACACACTTTCTGTTTCAGTTTCGACCTGGTCTTCTCTAATTGGCTGTTGATGTATCTGAGTGATCAGGAGCTGAAGTCATTGGCTGAGAAGTTTCTCAGGTGGCTCCGCCCAGGCGGCTACCTGTTCTTCAGAGAGTCCTGCTTCCACCAATCAGGTTAGAGAAACAATGTGAAATTTCTTGTTTTTCACAAATGATATTGTAATCTTATTCTCTGACTGGTGACAACATAATTTGATTAAAAAAAAAAAAAAAAAAAACTTTAAAAAAACCTGAATAATGGTCTTGGAACCTATAGTTACACACAAAAACATTATTTAGATAAACATAGATATAAATACAGTTTATTGTCATTATTGGAGGGTGAGAGAAATTAAAATATCATGCTTTATTGCATGATTGGTTTCATGTTTTTGACCTGCACAGGTGACAGCAAGCGGGATTTTAACCCCACACACTACAGAAGTCCTGCTCAATACAACCATCTGATGACGTCAGTGCAGCTGGACGAATCAGAGAAGACGGAAAAGAAATGCTTCGGCTTTGACATGGTGCTCAGTAAAACAGTTCAGACCTATGTGAAGGTAAACCAGTCCATCACCAAACATGAACTCTGTATGAACAAAAAATCTGAAATGAAACTGTTCTGTTTTAGATGAAGAAGAACCAGAACCAGTTGTGTTGGCTCATGCAGAAAGCCCGTCGCGATGCGGTTGAGCAGCATCAGGGCGGCTTTTCCACATTCCAGGAGTTCCTGGATAACCAGCAGTACACCAGAAGAGGAATCTTACGTTACGAGAAGATGTTCGGCTCTGGATACGTCAGCACAGGCGGACTCAGCACGACCAAGGTCAGGGGTGCAGAATACATTTTTTTAACGAATTGCGGTTCAATGAAGGACCGGTTCGTTAAAAAACACCCGCTTGTTTCATTCCTGAATGAATCAGCGTTTTTAAATGAATTGGTCAAATAAATGATTCAAGAGCTTGTTCATATTTGCAGCCTCTTGTCTCTGAATGAATGAGCATTTTGAACAAATCATTTGAATAAATCAATAACTGACTCACATACAATGCGGCCACTTGTCGCCACCTACTGGAGCAACTATGTAACTTTCGGAAGAAGTAACTGAAACGTTCATATCCACTCTAGATCAGGGAGACCAACCATTGCCTCATTTTTTCTTTGGATAGCAGTGGAAAACTACTGTTCTCTGCATTCTCAGTGTTATCACATCATTTAGTGAATAATTAATGGTTTGTTTTCTGTTTATCTCTTTGATATATTAATCTGTAACCCATCAGGAGTTTGTTGATATGCTGAACCTGACCGCAAAACAGAAGGTTCTAGATGTCGGCTGTGGGATTGGAGGTGGAGATTTCTACATGGCCAAGGTGACCCAAAGGTTGACATATGATGGGTTTATGTGTTGCCACAGAACGTGTTTCACCCTCTTTAAGTCCACTTTCCTCAGGACCTTTAAACTTTCTAGAGACGTCAATGTTATCAAACATAAATTCAGTTGAATCTCTGTTTTAACAGGTGTTGGCTTACAGTCTGACTACTTGCACATTATCATTCACTGCTGCTGTTTCTGATTACCGTGACATGATTAATTTCTAACTCTCTGTTTTAATGACAGACCTTTGGAGCAGAGGTTCTGGGAATGGACCTGTCCTCAAACATGGTGGAGATCGCAATGGAGAGAGCCGTCAAAGAGAAACTCCCATTAGTAAGTTGAGTTTTTAGCAAAAACATCAAATACATAGCAACCACACACAACACCCTAGCAACCAAAAAAACTCAAAAAAGCTTCTTGACTGTATAGCAACACCCTGGCAACCACCCACAACACCCTAACAACAATCGGGCAACTGCATAGCAACACCCTGGTAACCACATGGACACCGTAGAAACTGCATAGCAACAGCCTGGCAACCATCCACAACACCCTAGAAATCATCTATAACAACAATCTAGCAACTACATAGCAACACCCTGGCAACCACCTATAACAACCTTGATCAACAACCACATAGCAAAGTACAACTACTCAGAACAGCTCAGCAACCAAATAGCAACACCCTGGCAACCACCTATAACAACCTAGCAACTGCATAGCAACACCCTGGCAACCACCCATAACACCCTAAAAACAATATAGCAACTGCATAGCAATGATCTGGCAACCACCCAGATCACCTTAGCAACCTCATACCAAATCACACAATACTCAAAACAATTCAACTGCATAGCAACACCCTGGTAACCGCATGGACACCCTAATAACTGCATAGCAAAGGCAACAAACTACTCGCAGCAGCTTTGCAACTCCATAGCATCACCCTGGCAAAAACCCAGATCACCCTATCAACCACAGAGCAAAGCAAAACTACTCAAAACGGCTCAGCAATTACATATCAACATCATGGCAACCACCTAGCAACTGCAAAGCAACTCCCTGGCAACCACTCAGGGCATCCTATAACTACATAGCAAAGCACAAGTACTCAGAACATTTCAGCAACCGCATATCAACACTGTAGCAGCCACCTATAACAACCTAGCAACTGCATAGCAACACCCTGGAAACCATCCAGAGCATTCTAGTAACTACCTAGCAAAGTGCAACAAACTACTCAGAACAACTGCATAGTAACACCCTGGAAACCACCCATCACACCATAACAACCACATAAAACAGCTTAGCAACTACATAGTAATGCCCTGACAACCACCCATAACACCATAGCAACAATTTATAACAATCTAGCAAGTGCAATACAACACTCTGGCAACCACCCAGAAAGCCCTAGAAACCACAGGAAGCCCATGAAACTACTCAGTACAGCTAAGTAACTGAATAGCAACACCCTGGTAACCAGCCACAACATTGCAGCAACGACCTATAACAACCTAGCAACACCACAGCATCCACCTATAACAAAACAGAAACTACATAGCAACAGCCTGGCAACCACCCGTAAAACCTTAGCAACCCCACAGCAACAGCACAACAAATGACTTAGCAACCACATAGCAACACCATAGCATTACTATTCCACTATCTGTCAGTACTGACACTATTGAATGAGAAATGAACTGAGCTGGTTGATGACATCCCTGTTTTCTCCAGAGCTGCTGTGTAGATAAATTAACCAAATTAATAACTAATGAAGTTTACAACGGAACTGAATCAACACTGAACTTACATAAGCTGGACGATGACACCATTTTCTACAGCCAAAACAAACTTTGTTGGATAATTTGAAAAGCTGTATTGTAAAAAGTGCTATATAAATAAATGTGACTTGACTTGACATTATGGCAGGGAGTTTTTCCACAGGAAAAGTAAAAATCTGTTATTTAAATACGTTTCGCTTTGAGAATGAACAGAGCTGCATTCTGGGACAGCTTTGACTGTCGTTCTGCACCTCCTGATAGTAGATTAACTTTGTCTTTCCTTTGCAGGTGCAGTTTGAGGTGTCAGATGCCACAAAAAGAAGGTTTCCGGATGACTCGTTTGATGTGGTTTACAGCAGAGACACGATTCTGCACATAAGTGACAAACTTGACCTCTTCAGAAAATTTTACGTGAGTGTTCACACAGGTAAACGGGTGCTTGTGTGTATGTTTTCATGCCTGTGACTTTAAATTTGAAGTCGCATATACTTGTGTGTGCATGCATAAGGCTTGTGTGTGTTTGTATGAGGACATACTAATGATAATCTGTATGTGTAAATGTTCTGTCAGTGGGTACGAGGTGTGTGTGTGTGTGTATTCCGGTGAATAAGTGTGTTTAGTGTTTGTGGTTTTAACAGTTAACATCACCTTGTGCCTCCTCTATTTAGGCCTCAAATGAGATGACACATTACTTATGGCCTATGAAAACAAACCTTTGTGTTTGTACCGAACTATAGTGGATAGTATCCATATAGGCAAATACAATGACATAGTATGCAAATAAAGCTGACATGCAAAATATTTGTCAGGAAGTAAGACTATAGGGCAAACTAAATATGCATTGTCTGCCCTCTAATGGACAAATCATGTATTGTCATAGGGGTACATGATAACAGATTGAACTGTTGCTTTAACATGTCCATGCATGTGTTTTTCAGTCATGGCTGAAGCCAGGCGGTAAACTGCTGATCAGTGACTACTGCTGTGGAGAGAAGCCCTGGTCTCCAGCGTTTCAGGATTATGTCAACCAAAGGGGATATATTCTCTACACACCTCAGAGATACGGACAGGTGGGACACATGATACACAAGTACAAACCTAATAAAATCATAGGGTACCATTAAAGCTTGATTATATTGGTCAGTACTGAAGCAATCTAGTAAGAGCTTGGCCTCAAGAGGGGCACTAGTGCCTTGTTAGTGTGCCTGCCGCTGGAGATGCTGGTTCAAATCCCGCTCGGAGCAGGTCGCGCAGGGCCAGTAATATTTGGTGCCGTGACCCGGATTGGAGTGAGGTTTAGGAGGGTAAGTGTATCGGAGGCAAGCAAGTAAATAAGCTGTGCATGTAAACCTCACTCCCCTGACCTCAAGAGGCATGTTAGAGACTGCAATCTTTAGCGTCCTTGTTAGTCTGCCCTCCTCCCGTGAGGGGACACTGGTTCGAAATCCCGCTCTGAGTGGTTACATTTGGTGCCGTGACCCGGATAGGAGGGAGGTGTAGGAGAGTGAGAGTAATGGAGGAAAGCTAGTAAAAGCTGTGCATGTAAACCTCACTCCCCTGGCCTCAAGAGTCAGGTTTGAAGCGGTGCGAATAGAACCGAAGTTGTTATATTTGGTGCCGTGACCCAGATTGGGAGTGAGGTTTAGGCCAGTGAGTGTTTAGGAGGCCATCTAGTAACAGCTGTGTAAACCTCACTCATTTGGCCTCAAGAGGCATTTTAGAGACTGCAATCTTTAGTGTCCTTGTTAGCCTGCCCTCCTCCCATGCGGGACACTGGTTCGAAATCCCGCTCTGACATTTGGTGCCGTGACTCGGATAAGAGTGGGGTTTAGGAGAGTGAGAGTAATGGAGGAAAGCTAGTAAAAGCTGTGCATGTAAACCTCACTCCCCTGGCCTCCAGAGTCATGTTAAAGACTGCGGCCTTTAACGTCCCTGTGAGCTCGCCCACCTCCCATGCCAAAGACGCTGGTTTGAAGAGGTGCGAATAGAACCGAAGTTGTTATATTTGGTGCCGTGACCCGGATTGGGAGTGAGGTTTAGGCCAGTGAGTGTTTAGGAGGTCATCTAGCAAGAGCTGTGTAAACCTCACTCATTTGGCCTCAAGAGGCACTTTCGACGCTGTGTTCTTTAGCATCTTTGTTAGCGCACCCGCCTCTCATGCCAGAGCCCCTGGTTCGAATCCCACTCAGAGCAGGTTAAAGTAAGACCATTTATTTGTACTGTATGTGCCAATCAAAGTTGGCACAGGAATAAAAACTTATTTATGCACCATGACCATGATAATGTTAAATGTGTTTGTGTGTGTTTTTCAGTTCCTGAGCGAGGTGGGATTCAGTAATGTTCGTGCAGAGGACAGGACAGACCAATTTATTCAGGTCATAAAGTCTGAACTGCAGAGAGCCGAGGAGATGAAAGAGGAGTTTATACAGGTAAACTCACACACTTATGCTCGTACAACATCTACTTTACATTTACAACCTCACATTTGCATGCACACTGTTGGTGGAAATATTTTATTTTTCCTTTCCCCCCCCCCTTTTTTTATTTACAGTCATTGAAAACGTGTTTAGCATTCATTAAAGTTTTCGGAATATTGTTGGAAATGTCGTGCACGCATGCTGATGATCACTGTCTCCTCCACAGGAGTTCTCAAAGGAAGACTATGATGACATCGTAAAGGGGTGGACAGAAAAACTGCAGCGCTGCGAGACAGGAGACCAACGCTGGGGGCTTTTCTATGCCACCAAAGAATGAGAGAGAGGAGCAATCCAACTTTTTCAGATTAAACTCACTGTTAATTCTGTGAATTGCACAACAGTGTTGCAACATTTGAGGATTTTCAGAGCCGTAAGACCGCAGTATAACTCAATAAAAGCAGCATAACTGAATAAAATTCCACGTTTCTTTACTCTTTTTCTTTGTTGTTTTGAATTTATGTGTTTGTGCTTTTAGGGTGTTTGATAAAATCCTCAAAATCCCATGCGCAAAGTGTACAGCTGTTCTAGCAGTCAATGTGCTTTGGACCTTGTTATCAGCTGCAGATAAACACAGGAAAAAAAGAACAAACAAACAATAATATTTGCCATTATGTCCCAAGACAAATCCATTTTTGTTTAAGCAAATATCTCTGAAAGAGAAAAAATATTTTTCTATTTTGGGGAATGTAATAATATACGATATTCTAAAATTATATATTAGGACTGCAAATAATGTGCATAATTGCAAATAATTGATCTTTTAAAATAATAATTCTAATCCTATTTATTTTATTGCCGTTACATCGATTAATCACGATTAATCTAAATAATAGATGTGAGGATTAATTGCGATGAATCGATTTGACAGCACTGATATTATTAAAATGTATTTAAATACTTTATTACCATAATCCTAAAATAAACCTAAGATAGACAGATAGATAAATAGATCTCTAAAATAGTTATATATAATATATAATAAATATAATGATAAATCATTTTGTAATAACCAAACAGTGTTTAAATAGATTACCCAATGTTGTAAGAAAATCAAATGGTAACACTTTATTTTCCAGTGCCGGAGTTACACATCGCTACATGTATTATCAATAATTTATGCATAATTACGAGTAACTAACCCCAAACAAACCTTAACTGTAGTAAGTACGTGTAATTAATTAATAATAGCCTACTCAGTCCTTATTTGAGTAATTACAATGTAACTACGGCACTGTAAACTAAAGTGTAACCCATCAAAATAATTTTTCAATAAAATATAATGATAAATCATATATAAATCATTAAAATATTATTGCAAAACAATAATTATATGATAAAAAAATGTTATGATAAAGATGTGAATATCCATTTTGATCTCATAAACAGGGAAACATCATCTCTCAAAAGAAAAAACCCCTTTGTAGATGAAGCTGTGGATTGGAGTGTCACACACACGCGCGCGCGCGCGCGCGCACACACACACACACGCACGCACACACTGAAGGAGGAAGCGCTCGCGCTGCACGGATAAAGAATGAACCGTGTGCATTTCTTCTCATGAACTCTGACGTGTTGCTTTCACTCTCACGATGGCGAGACTGAGCGAACACGGGATCCGGCTGAGCTCTGTGTGTACTCTTTCTTATCTTCTTCTCTAAAAGTCTTTTCTCACGCACTACCATATACTTTACGATTATTATATTGCGCAATGTTGTTTTTATAGATGAGCCCGTCGTACCTGGAGAGCAACTCCACCAGTCACACATGGCCCTTCAGTGCGGTCGCTGAACTCATCGGTGAGCAAAACACCCATGCATTTATGTGTTCGAAGGAAAAAGTCAGTTTTGTAAGGAACCGGTGATGCTTTCAGTTTAAACTTCCGCCAAATCTCATAGACAATAAATGCGCGCATCACTGGATGGAGCTCACATTATGGAGTCTACAATCAAACTACCTTATAGAAAATGCTTTAATCATAATTAATTGCATGTGTAAAGATGCATTTTGGATTTTAGTATCAAATGTTAAACATTGCATTAGAAGACAAAATCATTTGTGTTGCTGTAAAGCAAAACTAAGATCATGCTTTTGTGTCCAATAATCTTGCAAGTTCCTATAAATACATAATGCATTAAGATGCATTAATGCACAAAGCAGTTACAACTGATGTAATGAGTGAAACACGTTGACAGTCGATGTGATGAACTACACCTGTGGTTTCTCTGCTATGGTGAAGGCTGATGGAAATATGCGACACTTTCAGGATCGGATCTCAGTACCGTTAAAGACAGGAAACATGGAGACGATGGTGGAAACGTTTCTAAATGTGCTTGTCTTTGATCGCTTAATAATCAAGATATGAGGTTTGACGCGATCCGTCTTAATACTTGTGCAGTTTCCCGTCTACATCCTGTCAAACGGCTTGTGTGTCTGGTTTTAGGTTGTAAGCTTAGAAGTTAAATATAGAGTTCTGCAATTTTGCAACTGTTTGCACTTTAAGAAAAGTGACTGGTAAAAGCAAGGCAAGCGTTGTGCGTGTCAGTAATGCAACTGCATACATTGTTCTCTCGTCGTAGATAATGCATCTGACCCGGGCGTCACGGCCAAGAACATCTGGATAGATGTCGTGACGCTCAGAGAACAGCTGTGCCTGAGTTTCACGGACAACGGCAGCGGTATGACACCCAACAAACTGCACAAAATGCTCAGGTGCGTGAAAACACCCGCTCCGATCATGCATCTTGTCGAGCGGTTCCAAGGGTGGCGAAGGTCAATCTTTCTTTCTCTTTGCAGCTTTGGGTTCACAGAGAAAGGCTCCGGTAAAAGCAGCCATCAGCCCATCGGCGTGTACGGAAATGGATTTAAGTCGGGCTCGATGCGTCTGGGCCGCGATGCTCTGATCTTCACGAAGAACGGCGGCTGTCAGAGCGTAGGCATGCTGTCTCAGAGCTTCTTACAGGCTATTAAAGCTCAGGCCGTGATCGTACCCATCGCCCCGTTTAACCAACAGACCAATATCCTTCGCCTCAGCAGAAAACTCATTCAAAAGAATCCAGAGAGGGTCTCTCAGTCCAACATCAAACAAGTTTAACGCATGATTGCAATTCTAATGAAAAAATAAAATGCATGGATTCATTTTGTGTGTTCGGGGTGTAACGGCACACAGAAGTGACGGTTCGGGACATACCTCAGTTTTGGGGTCACGGTTCGGTGCGATTTCGGTACAATTGGAATCATAGTTACACTTTAGTGTAGAGTCTAATTCTCACTATTAACAATGAGTTTTGCCTCAATAAACCCCAAACTCTTTACTTTGGTAGTTGTTAAAGTTGTTAGTTCCCCAAAAAAATATAATTCTTGTCATTGTTGTTCATCTTCAGATGTTCATCAGAAGATATTTTTGATGAAATCCAATGCTTCAGTGAGTCTCTGTGGACAGTAAGATAATTTGCACATTCAGATGCCCAGAAAGCTACTAAAACATATTTAAAACAGGTCATGCGAGTACAGCGGTTCACGTAACGAAGCCTCGTTTACTGAAATCACTTGACTTTGGCACTCCGATTTCAGTAAACGAGGCTTCGTTACGTCAAAAGTGATTCGAGATTTCAATAGTTCACGTGACTTTGCCAGTTTGATACGTGAACCGAATCACTGATTCGAATCAAAAGATTCGTAAAGCTTCATGAATCAGTGTTTTGAAATCGTCCATCACTAGATATTGTTCAATCAAGTCGTTATTTTGGCGCTCAAACAGTATTCTTATCACTTTATAATATTAAGTTTGATCCACTGTAGTCAAATGACCTGTTTTAAATATGTTTTAGTGTCTTTCTGTTCATCTGAAAGTGTTCATTATCTTGCGGTCAATAGAGACTCACGGAACCATCGGATTTCATGTTCATTTGTGTTCTGAAGATGAACGAATGTCTTACGGGTGTAGAACCACATGAGGGAGAGGAATTAAGGACAGAAATTTCATTTTTGGGTGAACTAACCCTTTAATTTAGATTTTGGGATGTAGAATATGGTCATGCAGAATAATATCTGCTTTGTAAGTACTAATAGATAGCCAATATCCTAGTAAAATGAATGAACTAGTTAACAGTGAGACCTAAAAACTAAAAGTACAAAATAAACAGAATATTAGGAGTGTTACAATGTGCTCCACTCAAGCTACATTTAAACATTCAAAGCTTAAGCCCAACTCATCTATACTTTCCATGTTCTGCTCTATTTTGCGCACAGTTGAGAGCGCGAGCCTTTCAAAGTTCTTTCTTTTTGTCAGTGAGCACAGAAAGACGCATTCAACATTATTTTTGAGCGCTCGAGTCATTCGCTCTTTCTCCTGTTGCGGTGGTTAGCAAACAGCATTGAATTACCGCACACGCCCCCTTCTGGATTGGAGTGTGGATCGCCTGTGAATGACTGTATGATCTGAACCGTGACGTCCGTACCGTTTACGTACCATAAAACACCTCTAATATGTACTGTATGTACTCTATGCATATAGACTGTAAACGGATGTTCATCTCCATCCTCAGTAGTGCATAGCATCGCCCTTAACTCCCGTCTCACATACACTGGTAGTAACGGAGGATTCGGAGGCGAGTCTGAGAGCCATCCTGAAATATTCCCTCTTCCAGAGCGAGTCTGAGTTACAAGAGCAGCTGGACTCCATACAGGGCAAGAAAGGAACCAAGATCCTCATCTGGAACATCCGCAGGTCTGTGAATGCTAGTTTTCGAACTGCTTTATCATGGAAGCGGTTAGTTGTAGTGATGAACATGATGTTACAGAGCAAATGCAGACAGAAGAACCATTATGTCTCACCATTAATTTGCATGTGATTTAAATGTTGCACGCAGGCGAGTACACTGACTGTGTCAGCAAAACACACTCCTGATTTGTGTTGGTTTTGAATATGACCTGCTTAGTTTAACAAATTAAGTTATTTTAATCACCCAAAAAAGCATGCAATTCGCAAAACGCTTTTTAAGTATTGAGCCTGTTGTATAATCATATTTTTTGTGTTGATTTTTATTTTACTGATGCGAATTGATTAGCTTTTATCGTTTTTCACTGCATTTACTGATTGCCGTTGTTTGGTTTGAAGGTAGATTTTGCGATGTTTCGCTTTCGCATTTAGCAGATCCTTTAAACCAAAATACTTACAGAAGAGCAAAAAAAGTCATTGGTTAAAGAGCCAACAATATTCGTAATATGCAATGCCATATTTATCAGATAACTAGATTAAAAAGCAAGCTAGAGAAGAGGAGACTAATACACTGACACTGTTTATTATTATGTTTTATCTAATTCTGATAAACTGAGAAAGGGCTGTTGAATGCTTGAATCTGATTGGTTGGTGAACGTTCTAAAATGTGCAGTTATTTTCAGGCAAAAGTAGTTCCAGGCAGGTCTTGACCGCATTACAGTTCCATATCACTTCGCCAAATGATTTCAGTTATTTTAAAAAGGTTCTTACAGCCTAAAACAAGAAAAGAGCTAAAACCCACAACGACACTGACCAAGCAAATGAATATAGTAAACAAAAGGGTAAAAATGTCCACAAAATTACGCTTTATTTTGTACGGAAAGCTCCTACTCTCTCTCACACACATACAGTACGGACACACACTCCCACAGAAATGTGTTGTCAGAGCTGCTCTGATGATTTTATCAGTGAAATAGTTTAGCAACTTAAAAGCTACACGACGTTTCTCTAGCGAGGTAATAACAGCGCTGTTCTTGAAGCAGATAAACTTACAGTTTCACTATTAGTAGAGACACTGCTGAGAGACTCAGGTAATTCGCACACGCTTATTCTCTCTACGATAACCATTAGTCTCCAATCAACTAGCTCTAAAATTACGTTTAGAAATTAGCGACGGAGGCGTGGGATGTTGGAAGTCTAATCCGGAAGTCTGTTCTTTATCGTTTTGTCCGACAGAAATAAAGATGGAAAGCCAGAGTTCGACTTTGACACCGACGAGGACGACATCCGTCTGCCGGAGATCCGATCGGAGGAGACGCAGGGGAAATGGAGGAGAGATTATTACAGGCAGCGCAGAGACAGTAACAGCGTTCCTGAGATGGAGTTTTCTCTCAGAGTGAGTGAGAGAGGAGAGACGGCCAACAGAACGAGAAACTTCCTGATATTTATAGCCTGTGGTTGTTTTACAGTGTGAATGCAAATGTGCGTGTGTGAATTTTAGGTGGAGCTGAGAGAACGTTAATGCAGTGTGGCACTGTAATAACTTTGAGATTGTAAAGTAACTGTGTAGTGCAAAGATAGTGATGTGAAACAGCCAGAGCTACAATCTTCAAATCATAGACTATTATTATTAGTTCCTTTCACCTGAGGTACTAAATAATGTCTTCACATGTGTAATTAGCTTCTTATAGAGCACTGCAGTGATGATGCATTTTTGTTGGCTGACCCGTAAGTCACCCTGGTTCCCTCGGCAAAAACCCAATAGGATTTTTTCACCGGCTTTCGGATTGTTGCAGGTCTGCGGTCCGGATGGAAACATGCCAACATAAAATGCTGTGCAGAAACCGTCCTAAATTTGATCGTTTCGCAGATTCCTAGAATGAACGATGTCACGTCTGTAAATCGCAAATAATCATTCTTGCAAACCACACCTAATTAATGTCATTTACATATAAAAGATCACCAGTCATCGTCCAAATCCTTTAACCCTTATGTGCTGTTGGGGATGTTTTCATCCACTATGAGGGATTTTTGAGTCTTA
Organism: Opsariichthys bidens; assembly: GCA_037194245.1. Taxonomy (NCBI): domain Eukaryota; kingdom Metazoa; phylum Chordata; class Actinopteri; order Cypriniformes; family Xenocyprididae; genus Opsariichthys; species Opsariichthys bidens. The sequence goes on from CM074308.1 coordinate 9,134,542, forward strand.
ATTTGGCCGTAACTTTCTCCGTGTTTCAGCAAATGGAATGATTTTTGGTGACAAATCTTATTTTGACACATATTTTGGGAAAATGCTTTGAAAATTTTCAAAAACTCAACAGTACTCTGTGGGCAAATTCACCACCCTTTCGTTATGTTCGTGGCTGAAAACAGACACTACTTTTAACTGCTTTAGAAATGTATCAGATAAAAAAAAAATTTTCAATTTTTTTTGCATGAATCTATTAATCAATCTCAGCCCTGATCAAAACTGCTAAATGTTTAAAAAAAAAAAAAAAAAAAATCAGGATTTTAACTCTTTAATTGCCAAATTTATAAATGATGTCACTGATTTGGGGAAAAAAAACACACACACACAAAATGACTTATTTTCAGTATAAAATGTGATTGTGGACTGGATTTTTTTTTACCTTTTATCACAGTCTTGGACAAGATTAGAAACAACATTGGCTTTGATGCATTGTTAGTTTTTTCTCCCTCATTTACTGTTCGCTTCCATTGACTTCCATTATAACCACATAGCATATTATAATAATTTACACAAAAATAAGTCATTTTGTGTGTTTTTTCCCCCCAAATCAGTGACATCATTTATGAATTTGGTAATTAAAGAGTTAAAATCCTGAATTTTTTTTAAACATTTAGTAGTTTTGATCAGGACTGAGGTTGATTCATAGATTTAAGCAAAAAAATGTGAAAAAAATATTCATCTGATACATTTTTAAAGAAGTTAAAAGTAGTGGCTGTTTTCAGCCACGACCATAACGAAAGGGTCGTGAATTTGAACAATGCACAAGGGTTAAAATGGCTTAGATTTCCAAAAACCTGCAGTAATCAGACGAGGAGGAGTGTGCACGTCTGCTCAGACCCTGATGTGGTGCTGAGCGCTTTTCCACATCATAGATGTTTTTAGAAATATGAGCATTGGGATGGACTCTAAGATCAAATCTGTGCGTACGCACACTTTATAAATGAATGTCAGTGTAGCCTTTAATTCCTTTGGCGTTTTTCGGTTGGGGGAATCCAAATACAGGTTCAACATCGTGATGTCGGTCAGCCATCGGCGATGGACAAAGGCTTTTTTTTTGGGCCAGGGAGGAATTCTTGAATGTGTTTTATCTCAAAAGATCTCAGACAGTTTGATACGAGCCCTTTAAGATCAATGCAGATGAGACTTGAAGCCTAACCCAAATATATTTGCTCTCTGTCGCTGCAGGCGTATCTCAGCATACTTTACCTGAAGCCCAGGATTCAGATCATTTTGAGACAGAAGAAAGTTCAGACTAAGCTGGTGGCCAAGAGTCTGTCCATGATTGAGAACGACGTCTATAAACCCCAATTCATTGTATCCTTACGCTTCCCTCGAGACCTGTTTTACATCCAAAGCAGGAGATGGAAATACATTTGGGAGTGTTGGATTTATTTGTTATGGTTTCTATGTCTTTTCCCATCAGTCCAGCTCATTCGTTTTCTTTAAATGCTTTCGCTCAGAACGAGAGAGTGAAAATAACTTTCGGATTCAACCGGAAAAACAAGGAGCACTATGGAATTATGATGTACCATAAAAACAGACTGATAAAGGCCCACGAGAAAGTTGGCTGCCAAATCAAGGTACTGGATTCACTGGATATTGTGCGAAAAAATCTGTGCGGAAAACCTTTAACAGATTTTTAAAACAATAACTGACCATTTGGTGGATGCATTGACTCATCAGTTCCTTTCTCTCTCCTTTAAGTCATCAGGTCAAAGGTCAGGGGTCGGGGTCATCGGAGTGATTGAGTGTAACTTCCTCAAGCCTGCTCATAACAAACAGGATTTTGAGTACACCAAAGAGTACAGGTGCATTTCAGCAGCTCTCCGCAAACTTTAACGCCAGCGCCAGCCGGCTCGGATAGCTTCTCATTTGAATGCCGGACTGACAATCTCACATAATTCAAATGTACTGCCTCAGAGAAATTTAATTCTACAGCTGATATTCAAAACCATGGGTTTAAGTACAGAGTTAACTACATAAGTCAAACAAATGTGTCTCCGTTCTTGTTTTGATTTGATAAAAAAGTATTTCATTTCATATAAAATATGTATAATATATATGCAACAGGTATGTTGTGATCAACTAAAAGTAAATTATAAAAAATGTATATGTATTTAATTTAAAATATTTATAATTGTGTATATATATATATATATATATATATATATATATATATATACAACATATGTTGTGATCAACTTTAAAATATTAAAAGTAAAATATAAAATTTATATTTATTTAATATTAAATATTTTAATTATATATATATATATATATAACATGTTGTGATCAAGTTTAAAATATTAAAAGTAAAATATAAAAATGTAAAAATTAATATATATTTAATTTAAAATATTTTTTAATTGTTTATATATAAACATGTTGTGATCTACTTTAAAATATTAAAAGTAAAATATAAAAATTTAAAAATTAATATATATTCAATATAAAATATTTTTAATTGATTATATATAAACATGTTGTGATCAACTTTAAAATATTAAAAGTAAAATATAAAAATGTAAAAATTAATATACATTTAATTTAAAATATTTTTAATTGTTTATATATAAACATGTGATCAACTTTAAAATATTACAAGTAAAATATAAAAATCTATATTTATTTAATATAAAATATTTTAATTATATATGTTGTGATCAACTTTAAAATATTAAAAGTAAAATATAAAAATGTAAAAATTTATATATATTTAATTTAAAATATTTTTTAATTGTTTATATATAAACATGTTGTGATCTACTTTAAAATATTAAAAGTAAAATATAAAAATGTAAAAATTAATATATATTCAATATAAAATATTTTTAATTGATTATATATAAACATGTTGTGATCAACTTTAAAATATTAAAAGTAAAATATAAAAATGTAAAAATTAATATACATTTAATTTAAAATATTTTTAATTGTTTATATATAAACATGTGATCAACTTTAAAATATTACAAGTAAAATATAAAAATCTATATTTATTTAATATAAAATATTTTAATTATATATGTTGTGATCAACTTTAAAATATTAAAAGTAAAATATAAAAATGTAAAAATTTATATATATTTAATTTAAAATATTTTTTAATTGTTTATATATAAACATGTTGTGATCTACTTTAAAATATTAAAAGTAAAATATAAAAATGTAAAAATTAATATATATTCAATATAAAATATTTTTAATTGATTATATATAAACATGTTGTGATCAACTTTAAAATATTAAAAGTAAAATATAAAAATGTAAAAATTAATATACATTTAATTTAAAATATTTTTAATTGTTTATATATAAACATGTGATCAACTTTAAAATATTACAAGTAAAATATAAAAATCTATATTTATTTAATATAAAATATTTTAATTATATATGTTGTGATCAACTTTAAAATATTAAAAGTAAAATATAAAAATGTAAAAATTTATATATATTTAATTTAAAATATTTTTTAATTGTTTATATATAAACATGTTGTGATCTACTTTAAAATATTAAAAGTAAAATATAAAAATGTAAAAATTAATATATATTCAATATAAAATATTTTTAATTGATTATATATAAACATGTTGTGATCAACTTTAAAATATTAAAAGTAAAATATAAAAATGTAAAAATTAATATACATTTAATTTAAAATATTTTTAATTGTTTATATATAAACATGTGATCAACTTTAAAATATTACAAGTAAAATATAAAAATCTATATTTATTTAATATAAAATATTTTAATTATATATATTTTATATATATATATATAAAACATATGTTGTGATCAATTTTTAAATATTAAAAGTAAAATATACAAATTTATATTTATTTATTATAAAATATTTTAATTTTATATATACATATATATAACATATGTTGTGATCAACTTTAAAATATTAAAAGTAAAATACAAAAATTTAAAAATTAATATATATTTAATTGAAAATATTTTTAATTGTTTATATATAAACATGTTGTGATCAACTTTAAAATATTAAAGTTAATATATATTTAATATAAAATATTTGTAAATGTTTATTTTTTTATTATATATTATGTTAGATGCAATTAATCATGATTAATCGACACTAATTATATATATATAATTAATTATAATTTCATATATATATATTTTTTTTTTTTTTTAATGTATACATAGATTTAATATATATATTTATTATAATTTGGTACTTCCATTTTTAACTGTTTTTCCCTCCTGTTTTTCTCATAGACTTACACTAGCTGCTCTTGGTCTCAAACTGAATGACTACTGGCGTGAAAAGAAGGAAAAGAAAGCCAAAGAGAGAGCGTTTCAAGCCTTAGAGAGAAAAAGCAAAGAAGGCGATACTGAGGAAACAGAGGAAGAGGATGATGAAGAGGAAGAGGAGGAGAAGAAGAAGAAGTGTATGATTGTTTTCCTCCAAAACTTTTCACACTTCAGTTTTCTGATTCCTGCTTTGCTCTGTTGGTGAAAGTTTAGCCATCTGTCAGTCTGATGGTCGGAATAGCACTGAACCAGGGGATTGTGGGTAAAAAAAAAAAAGAGAGACGGTACAACTTAGCTCACTAAAAATGTACTATTTGTCTGTTAAACCACAAACCTCGCACATACGTGCATCACAGAGAACACTCGCAGAAAAAGTGTGATGTGATGGCAGAGGTCGAGTCGAGCTGTTAAATGCTGGTGGGCGGAGCTGAGAAAAATGAAACTGTTAATCACACGGCGTGGTTTCCAGCAGCGATGTCAAACAACAGAAACAACAATTCGACACACATGATCCATCACACATTTGCATGAAGGTTCGCATGAAATCAAAATTGCCGTTTTGTTAGTAGATTCTTGCAAAGACTTCATCAGAGTCCAAGAATAGATTTCAAACACCATCAAAGGACGTTTGCACCACCCTGATTCCCTTCTCAAAGATCCAACAGAAACCAGCACGAGTTCCAAGCCGGTTCGAGCTGGTACAGTGTTGGATCAGCCCGGCTAACAGGGTTAACACAGGTTCTCTCAAACTTACGAACAGTAACATTAATAGAACGTTTCCTCAAAGTTACTGTTCTCGGAACGCTTGCACGAAAACGCATTGTTCATAGAGTGACATTTTTACATTTACATTCAGTCATTTAGCAGACGCTTTTATCCAAAGTGAGGAAAACAAACAAGCGATTCTTCATGAATTGGCAAATAACACAGGAAGTGCTCACAATACAAGTGCTCAGTACCATAAGCTAGAGTAGGAAGGGAAAAAAGGGAAGGAAAGGGTTTTTTTTTTTTTTTTTATGAGGGGATCAAGTGTTCACGGAAGAGATGAGTTTTCATTCTGCGTTCCTGATGAAAGTAGGGAGATCATTCCACCGGCAGGGAGCAGCTTTTTGTGTTCAGATAACATTACATTCCCATAACATTTGCAAAATAATCAAATGTAATGTTTCCTTAATGTTCACATAACAAAGAATTTTTTTTTTTTTTTAATGTTCAGAGAAAGTTTTTAAATAATCCCAAGGGAGGATTACTTGAAAATATCTCGCGCTTGGGACCTTATTTCAACCATTTAACCCCCCCAAAAAACTTCAGGATGATGGAACTGATAGTGCTAAAATGTTTTTTTGGCCTATAAAAGCAAAAAATTCCAAAATTCCAAGCTAGTGGCTTTTTTTTTTTTTCCAAGACCAAAATATCTCCACAGAACAAACTATTAATGGTTTTCTTCTGTCACAAGGGATGTGACGTGGATTCAGTGCGAGGACTGTTTGAAATGGAGAGGAATCACCACTCACCTGTTCGCTGGGAGCGTTCCTGATCCGTTCAGATGCTCCATGCATCCGATATCACGCCTACGGTGAGTGTGTGTTTCATTCAGAACTAGTATTCACTGTCTGTGCACAACAGCCAGAGAACACTGTTCGTTTTTTAGGCCCTTCCCTCGTTAACTTCCATCAGTCTCGTTCATTAAACACAATAACATGCAAACATGTTGCATTGTGGGATATGGAGCTGCCTGAAGTTGTAGGTCTGTCCATGTAAACTTCATGAAGTGGAACGCACTTCAAAAAGGCGGCAGGGATTGTTCGCGAGTGCGTGTCTAAAACTGGAGTGGAATGAAATAGTTAGTCCCACAATGCAATGCACTCTACTTGTCATGTGACACATGCACTGGAAGTGTTACATATTTTTTTTTAATCTCTATCTAATTAAACTGACAAAACCTTAAGAAGGACAAAAAAAAATGCAAAATAACGTTTGATAACTGGACTTTGCTTGCTGAATTAATGTGCATTAATGTGGGTATTTTTACAACAAACTGGCCTTAAAAATAAAAATTAACTATATTTATTTCCAAAAAACATAACTGGAATGGCTGAAATGTTAAACATGTTTATCATTCCATACTGTAAACATGTTGTACACTATCATTAAAAAGTTTGTTTCTTTCGTTCATCAAGGCGGCATTAATTTGATTAAAGAATACAGCAAAAACTGTAATATTATTGCAATTTTAAATAGCCGTTTTCGATTAGAATATATTATAAAATGTAATTTATTCCTTAAACTGCTCCACGTGTCACATGATCCTTCGGAAATCATTCTAATACGAGGATTTGCTTTTTTGAAAAAGTTTCGCGTGGAAGCTGTGATGCGTTTTTTTCAGGATTCTTTGATGAATGAAGAGAACATTTGCAACAATTGAAAAATGAAATTCAATTAAAAATGAAATTCATTTCAATTAAATAAAATTTTATTTTATTTAAAAGTATAGATAAAACTGTAAAAAGTAAATTTAAAAAAATAATACTTTATATAACACACATTTATATATATAAAACATTTTTTTAAATTATTCAAGAGAAAATAGTGTAATATATATATATTAGATAGATAGAGAGAGAGAGATAGATATGCATATTGATAGAGATATTTGTGCTTTTAATTGCTTTGACAGGAAATTAATTGCTTTGACGGGTCGTTATATACATATATATATATATATATATAAAACAAATAAATAGATAAAATGTTGTTTTAATATTTACGATAAATACATTTACACTTAACGCATCTATAAACCACCGTATTTTATATATAAAAAAGAACAGCTGCATTTAATTAATTATTAAAGAGAAACAGTTTTAGTAGTTGGTTCTCATGGCTGCAGTTCTGTCTTTGTGGCCATGCTTTTTTGAAAAAGTTTTGCGTGGAAGCTGTGATGCCTTTCTTTCAGGATTCTTTGATGAATGAAGAGAACAGCATTACTATTTGATACCGAAATCTTTTGTAGCCTTATAAATGTCTTTACGGTCACATTTGAACACTTTTGCACAGTCTTCCCTGCTAAACTGCACACTAATATTACATTTCAAAGCGTGTCGTATTCATTCTTCTGTGTTTGTTGTCCAGGAGCTGTTTGTTGCCGGAGGACACAGAGGAGAGCGGTGACGTCAGATCACCCAGCTATGAAAAAACGCTCAAAAAACAGTTAAGACAATATAAATTTACACTAAAGCTGTGGATTCACACAAGTCTGAAATTGGAGTATGATTGCACACAATGCTGATAATGTGTGTGTGTGTGTGTGTGTTTTCTTCCGCGCAGGGAACACGCCTCAGTCAAGAGAAGAGGAAGATCTGTGGAGGTATATACCTCTATTTCTGTGTCAGATGAGGAAGTGCTCATTTTAAAGGACAGGAACTTTGGTTTCTGACTTCTCACGAGTGTGATCGCAGTCGCTGCGGGCTTGTTGACACAGTCTGTGTGTGTGTGTGTGTGTGTGTGTTTGGTCTGTATAAATGTTTTCTGTAGGTTGCGTGTGGCTATCTTTTGCATATGACAGACATGACAAATAATGTGTGCGAGTGTGAATGTGAGAGCTTTGCCTACGCAAACATAAATTGTGTGTCAGTGTCAGGGAAAGTCTGCAGTAATTTGATACTGTAGTTCGCCAAGCGGCCCATAATTTAAAGTTAAACTGCAGTCAGGCCAAATAATTAATGCATCTAGAAACCACTCTATTATATAAATATGTGTATATATTTATATATATGGTAACAGTTTACAATAAGGTTCATTAGTTAATTTCAACATTTACTGACACATGATTAAAATCTTGTAAGCATTAGTTAATGCACTGTGAACTACTGTTGTTTCATTAACTAACATTAACGAAGATTAGTAAATGCAGTAACAAAAGTGTTGCTCATGGTTAGTTCATAACTAATGTTTAACTAACGAACCTTATTGTAAAGTGTTACCATGTATATATATATATATACCTCTGCCTTAAGTATTTAACATACTTAAACGTTTTTGTGTTAATGCAGAAGTCAAGGGGACGACCCTCTGTGAATTAAATTCAATTAAATTCAATTATAAATAAATAAAAAAATTCAATTCGATTAAAAATGAAATTCATTTCAAGTAAATAAAATTGTATTAAAATTAAATAAATATTTTGAAGTATATAGAAAACTGTAAAAAGTACATTTAAAAAAATAATACTTTATATAACACACATATATATATATATATATATAAAACATTTTGTAAAATTATTCAAGAGAAAATAGTGATATATATATATATATATTAGATAGATAGATATGCATATTGATAGAGATATTTGTGCTTTTAATTGCTTTGACAGGAAATTAATTGCTTTGACGGGTCGTTATATACATATATATATATATATATAAAACAAATAAATAGATAAAATATTGTTTTAATATTTACGATAAATACATTTACACTTAATGCATCTATAAACCACCGTATTTTTTATATATAAAAAAGAACAGCTGCATTTAATTAATTATTAAAGAGAAACAGTTTTAGTAGTTGGTTCTCATGGCTGCAGTTCTGTCTTTGTGGCCATACAGAGGCATTTATAGAAATTATCTACATTAATGTGAAACTCCACTTCTCATTTTGGTTTTGACACTTTGCTCTCACTTCAGACTTTATCAAGTGTGTTTGTGTGTGTGTGTGTGTGTGTGTCTGTTGTAGGCGACTAAAAGCCCAGTGCGACTTCTCTGTAGAGGACTATCTGAACCTACATCAGTGAGCAAACAGGATGAGGTCACCGTTGTCATGGCGACAGATACACAGGATACCGATGAGGATGGCGTCCAAGTCTTTGCCACAGAAGAGGAAGAGTCGTCACCCTCCCCGAGGTCTGAGTGACAGAGCCAGAACACAGACATTTACATGCATCAGTGGTGACTGAGAGAAGAAAGAATCTCTTTTACGGTCGCTCATCTTTAGGACAGAAGCTTGTACACAAATGCATATGCAAATGATCCGTCAGTGTATTAGATTTCATTTAACATGCATAACAAACACTCTTCTGTTACTGTGCCGCTGACAAAATGCACAAGGGGACAGCCCTCCGTAAATTAAATGAATTAAACTACAATATATTGAACTATACATAAAACTGTAAAAAGTAAAAAAAAAAAAAATTAAATAATTGAATAAACACTTTATGTATATATATATATAATACATAAAGTGTTTATTCAATTATTTAAAAAATTAAAAAAAAAAAATATATATATATATATATATTTTTTGATTATTATTCACGAGAAAAATTGTGTATAAATAAAAAATAAACCTAAAAAAATGAAATAAAAATAAAGAAAAGTTAAAATATTCCAGATTTAATAATAACGGTGGGTAGATAAAAGATAGCGATTAACTTATTAAATATAACTAAATAAATAAATAAATAAAAAGTCAAGATTTTGCAGATATTGTACTCAAATTTAATATATATATTTTTTCTTTTTTCTTTATACATGGAAATATAAAGCTTCTTTATTTAGTGGGTCTCAGAAAGGGAATCATGAAATTTTGGCTTCCATGGCATCCGAAATTCTCGGTTTAACGATCTTTTTACTAACTCGTTTTTTTTTAGAAAAAGAAGGAAAGATGCATGTTCACACTCTGAAAAGGGCAATAAATCCCCAAACCATACTGGATCTCCGGACGTCCCATCTGAGGGAGAGACAGAAACAACAGACAAAACGCATGAGGTTTCCGAGAC
>CM074308.1:9149649-9209649 GCA_037194245.1 Opsariichthys bidens
TGGATGTACACGTAAACATAATACACTCAGACTTTCCATAACTTGATTTTTATTACACAATACTGGTTTAATGACAACTTTTAAATGAGTGGACATCAGGTAATCACAGACAGAAGCTTAGAGAAGGAGAAAGTCTCCAGCAAGAGAACAAGAACACACTCCTTTCGCAAAATGAACGTGGAAACAGTGTTAGTTTATGCCTTAATTAACATAGTTAATTAGAAACACAGTGACGTGAAGCCAGAGTTATTTCACAGTTAGACAGAGATTCGTTCACATTCGGATTCGCCGCAAATGACAAAAGTGCGTTTCGTAACGGAGACGTGGAAATGCGCCGACATCCACTTTAAAAACATGTTATAGGTTTTAATGCATCATCGTTGATTTAAAAGCTCTCATTTCTATTGTTTTCAGAATTCGGACAGGCTGATATCACGCTCTTATTTTAAAGCTCTTTAAAGAAAATTAATACTGAAGCCTTTCAGGATTTGTTCTTTATGGAGCTGAACAGGCTCAACTTAAAGCGAAGTCGCTCAGTACAAAAGCAATTGTTAAAAACCACAAATATAGGATAGAAACGGGACAAACAAAAGCAAAGCGATACATGACTGAAAACAATCACCGCGAACGATTTGACGTTAAAACTTCCGATATTAGAAGGTGATATGCGACTATATACAGGTTGAGAGGCTCGACTGCGACGGATTAAACACAAGCGTCCGGACTCTTTCGGTCATGTGATTAGAGATCAGGACGAACAGGACCAGTCGGTCTAGATTTAATCGGATCTAGATGCAAGTTCTTTTTAATCCGGAAGCTTCTTTAAATAGTATGGCTGAGAGGCCAAAGGTTACGGAGTTCTTCGATCGAGGAACTTTTACTGCATTTTCCAAAATAAATGTAACAGTAATTTAAATGTAACTAATTTCTGTAAATCAAACGTAAACCATTCTAAAGATTTTACGGAATGTTCAATGAAAAATTATTGTATTAATTTAATGTTTATAAATTCAATGCATTATGTTAATACACTTTAATATAAATATCATTTAAAGCATCCTGAATGTTTTCTTTAAATTCAACACGAGATGCCTAAAAAAAAAAAGATTTAATACGACGATTTACGTTATTTTAATTTGAATTCAGTGTATCAAATGTCATTTAATATGGTTGCATAAATGTTTTTGTGCCAAATTACGAAGCTTTTATTCATTTCAATGTTACAAATTACGAGTGATTTACACAAATTCATGACTGAAGCCCAATGATTGTGCTTGCTTTGGCCTGACAGCACAAAATATTGCGGCCAAGAAACAAGTCCTGCTTTCGGCGGTAAAGGCCATTACAGTGCTGAATTAATCCGCTACATTTTTTACTGTACCCATCATTACGGTTCGGAAGACGAGTCAGCGCTGTAAAGTTCGTGTAGCTTCTGGCAAAAAAAAAAACAAACATCTGACCACAACAAACACGCAACGCTGTCCTCGACCAACAGTGAGAGTCATTCAAGTAAGGCGATGACCTACTTAGAAACACTAAATCTGATTTTTAACGCACCGAAACACGGCTTTGAACCAAAGCTGAGTGCAGAGTGGACGACTGTTTCCATCTGAGGGGTTAAATTGAATCTGAAGAGTTAAAGTGAATGCTTCATCACTTAAAAAAGGACACTTCTTACAGCCAAATACACCGATAAATATCCAGCTATAGCACACGTGCAAGAAAGCATTAGTGATGTACACTTCAGTGTGAGATAATCGCTCTCATTCCTACCTGGGGCTCCAAACGAGTGTGCAAATCATATATTTAGTGTGACGTTTCATTTGTTACTCTGTAGCACTATAATATATACAGTTCCTGTAGATACATTTAGATTTGTATGGGCCAGATCCCATAATCCTCCATTCCAGACCGCTCAAATGATGAAACCCTGCAAAACGGGTACGACTATGACGCAGAAGTATCAAACTCCTATAGACAGCATCCGGACGTGTGTGTGTGTGTGTGTGTGTGTGTGTGTTCATGCATGTCTGGATGAGTGTAATCACTGTGTGGTCAGAGAGAAATCGTGATCGCTTGACGTACTGGTCTGTCTTTCCACGGCTCTCAGCAATTTGCACGCCGCTATTTTGCTCTGGATGTCGTGTTTCTTCTCGAAGTAGTCGACCAGGGACGTTTCCGTCAGGAACGACGCCAAAACCTGCTCGAACGTGATCGACCAATCGGCGTCCGGCGCGCTGCCCCGCCTCCGATCCGCCCCGTCTCCGCCCGCTCCGCTCATGCAGCCAATCAACACGGTGTCGTCCGCGATGTCCTCGCACTGCAGCGAACCGGCGCTCACCACCGAGTAGGACGAAACGGACGTGTCGTCTTTGGCGTCTTCGTCGGAGCCGGCCGCCGTGGGAGGTGGCGTCTCCAGCTGGGCCTCCGCCAGGGCCTTGGAGACCAGGGACTGTCCCGATCCTCCCTCCCCGGACGAGTCCTCCCTCTCCGGCTGCAGAGCGTCAATGGCCGAGACCAGCTGGGCTTCGGCCTTCTTTCCGCCGTTGTTGGTGAATTTCTTGCCCACTTCTCCGATGCGCAGCAGGAGACTGGCCACCGTGGCGATGCCGTGATACAGCTCCTGCTCCATGGGATCTTCGCTGAACATGTTGTAGAGAGTCTTACACATCTCAATGAACTGCTCCTGGAAATGGAAGAACGCATGAAAATGAGTATCTGTGTCAAGGCCATTCTTAATTGGTCCATCACTGCTACTTTTAACAATGATTTGATGTGAACGTCTGATGAACGTTTGATGCGATCTGCTCGCATCTAGTTCAAGGCGCTGATGATTGCTTACAGATCCACCACAGGCTCTGACCTTCCTACCTCCACACGCTGCAACAACGCTACTAAAGGAATGAAGGCTTGAGGTACCGTCACAGAGAGGCACAACATCACTCTCCAGAACCTTCTCGTTCTCTGCTCCCTGCTGGTGGAATGATCTCCCTACCTTCACGAGGAACGCAGAATCCCTGGCAATATTCAAGAGACAGCTGAAAACTCATCTCTTCTGCGAACACTTGATCCTCTCATTAAAAAAAAAAAAAAAAAAAAAAAACCCTTTCCTTCCCTTTTCCCTTCCTACTCCAGCTTATGGCACTGAGCAATGTAAATTCCAATTTGCCAATTCATGAAGAATCGCTTGTTTGTTTTCCTCACTTGTAAGTCGCTTTGGATAAAAGCTTCTGCTAAATGACTAAATGTAATGTAATGTGAACGTAAATATAGTCAGATATAATTATTAAAATGATTTAAAGTGCCCCTATTGTGCTTTTTCGGATAATACCTTTTTATAGCTCTTTGTGAATGTAAAAGCTCTGCAGAGTCTCAAAGATCAAAGTGCAGATAAATGTTTTTGCCACCCAAAAGAAAGAATCGATTCTGAAATGCCAGAAATGAGTCATCATGTATGTAGGTCATCACCTAAATAGGTTTGTAACAAATATGCATTTTGACCTGCACTCAAACTCTGTATAGCTGTTGCTGAGATCGGAAGATCAACTTTGACACTCTTCTAAAGAATGAGATCGATATGGTAAAACCGGCGCCATCTTCACTGTTCGTATCAAGTGCTGAGGAAGAGCTGAAATCCATATATGGTGTAACTGTTTTTTAGTATTTGTAATTTGATAATCAATTATATAATTTAACAGTTATTTAACACATCATTTGGTCTCGAAACATTAAAAAGCTTATTAAACAGGTCTTTAAACCTCTCAAACAACTGAAAACAGCCCAACTGCACATGTTCATGATCAAATTTTGTGTGTTATGCAACTGTAAATAATCATGGAATTAAAAGAATGGAATGGAATTTCGATCTGACTGAAAAAAGCAAAGGAAGTTTGAAATAATTGATTAAAAATGGAAACATTAGCCTTGTAATCCTCTGACTGCTTTATTAATTTTTTTTACTGCATGTGCGCTGAACTCACAGGTGAACAATTAATAAAACTGCACTGGAAAGTTTACTTTACAAATAAAAAAAAAAACTTCAATCTCATTGGAATTATTTGAATTTAAGAAAATATCATAGTATAATATTAATATATTTTATAACATTAATTAGGGATGCACAGATACGAAAACAATTTATAGTGATAATTCTTTATATTTGAAAGCCGATAATTGTTATATTGTTTTATATCATTTTTCAGAGCCTGACTACAAAAACAGAAGTCTCAGGAAATAATCCATTATTTATTGCCTTTAATATATTGGCCAAATTTTCTTATCGGGCCGATAACATTAAAAATGAGCATATATCGGCAGATACCGATATGGTGGCCGATATATTGTGCATCCCTAATATTAATATAAAATGCATTAGATATAATACAATATTATAATAAATATGAATATATCCACGTTCAAATTTCACATTTATTATAATTAACAAGACCAATTTTGGACTTACCTTTCATTGTGATTTTCCAAAACATTTTATATCAAATGCACATCATGTATTCTTGCATCTTTCTGTGCAACGCATCATAAATAACTAGGGTAAAACGAGCATGCAATTATGACAAGCAATGAACAAAATGAAATCGGATCTGATTCTTCAGATTGAAAATGGCAAAATACGAAGATGAGAAGTTCAGAATTATTGTCCATAATCGGTTGCGTGTTTGATTTATTTACACTTAATTCTAAGGGGGAAAAAACACTCTAATTTGGGCCACATCAGCCAAGTATTTGAGATCAATGAATACTGGTCACCTGATTCATCCGGGGCAGATCTTTGATACTCTCTTTCTTTGGTTCTTTTTCTTTGGCCCACATTCTCAGATAGTACTTATAGTCCTTTGGCTTCTCCTCTGAAAAACAGATGAGCTGCAGTGAGACACTGCCATTAAACTACGATCAGTGATAAAGAGTATTATATCAGTGCACCTTTTCTGTCATCGGTGTCTCCGGCAGCTGATGAGTCTCCTGCCTCTTTCAGCTCCTCTCCTGTCAGCACATCAATAAACACTAACATGATCGTGACATTTAGCCATTAACCTTTTAAAAATGTCCACCAGAAAGATTTCGTGAAATAAAAACCATGGTTATGAAGTAAAATAAACACCACAAAGGTAAGATAATGCCATGTGAAAGTGAAAGAGTGAGACGATACTGACTGGAAAACACCAAAACTGACAGAGGAGGGGATTAGTGAAA
Organism: Opsariichthys bidens; assembly: GCA_037194245.1. Taxonomy (NCBI): domain Eukaryota; kingdom Metazoa; phylum Chordata; class Actinopteri; order Cypriniformes; family Xenocyprididae; genus Opsariichthys; species Opsariichthys bidens. The sequence goes on from CM074308.1 coordinate 9,154,861, forward strand.
AAAAAAGTGTCATTTGTACTGATGCCCAAAAACACCATCGGAGAGAGAAAACACACTCGAGATGATGGACAGACACAAACCTGAGGTCACTTCCTGTGCCAGGAAGTCCAGATGAGACAGGAAGGGAGGATCTGGAGTGATCAGATAAAAGAAAGAAAGAACAAAAGAAAGAAAGAAAGAAAGAAAGAAAAAAAGAGCAAAATAAAGAAAGAAAGAAAGAAAGAAAGAAAGAAAGAGCAAAAGAAAGAAAGAAAGAGAGAAAGAGCGAAACAAAGAGAGAAAGAGCGAAAGAAAGAGCAAAAGAAAGAAAGAAAGAAAGAAAGAAAGAGAGAAAGAAAGAGCGAAACAAAGAAAGAAAGAGAGAAAGAGCGAAATAAAGAAAGAAAGAAAGAAAGAGCAAAACAAAGAAAGAAAGAAAGAGCAAAAGAAAGAAAGAAAGAGAGAAAGAGCGAAACAAAGAAAGAAAGAGAGAAAGAAAGAGCAAAAGAAAGAGCAAAAGAAAGAGCGAAAGAAAGAGCAAAAGAAAGAAAGAGCGAAAGAAAGAAAGAGCGAAAGAAAGAGCAAAAGAAAGAGTGAAATAGAGAAAGAGCGAAAGAAAGAGCGAAATAGAGAAAGAGCGAAAGAAAGAAAGAGAAAGAGCGAAACAAAGAAAGAGCAAAAGAAAGAAAGAGCAAAACAAAGAAAGAAAGAGAAAGAAAGAGAAAGAGCGAAATAGAGAAAGAAAGAAAGAAAGAAAGAGCAAAACAAAGAAAGAAAGAGAAAGAAAGAGAAAGAGCGAAATAGAGAAAGAAAGAAAGAAAGAAAGAAAGAGCAAAACAAAGAAAGAAAGAGAAAGAAAGAGCAAAAGAAAGAAAGAGCAAAAGAAAGAGCATAAGAGCGAAAGAAAGAGCAAAAGAAAGAGCGAAAGAAAGAGCATAAGAGCAAAAGAAAGAAAGAGCGAAAGAAAGAGAAAGAGCGAAACAAAGAAAGAAAACAAAGAAAGAAAAAAAAGAAAGAGCAAAAGAAAGAAAGAGCAAAACAAAGAAAGAAAGAGAAAGAAAGAAAGAAAGAGCGAAATAGAGAAAGAAAGAAAGAAAGAAAGAAAGAAAGAAAGAGCAAAACAAAGAAAGAAAGAGCAAAAGAAAGAAAGAGCGAAAGAAAGAGCATAAGAGCGAAAGAAAGAAAGAGCGAAATAAAAAAAGAGTGAAAGAAAGAGCGAAAGAAAGAGCAAAAGAAAGAGCAAAAGAAAGAGCAAAAGAGCGAAAGAAAGAAAGAGCGAAAGAAAGAGCGAAAGAAAGAGCATAAGAGCGAAAGAAAGAGCATAAGAGCGAAAGAAAGAAAGAGCGAAAGAAAGAGCGAAAGAAAGAGCATAAGAGCGAAAGAAAGAAAGAGCGAAATAAAAAAAGAGTGAAAGAAAGAGCGAAAGAAAGAGCAAAAGAAAGAGCGAAAGAAAGAGCATAAGAGCGAAAGAAAGAAAGAGCGAAAGAAAGAGCGAAAGAAAGAGCATAAGAGCGAAAGAAAGAAAGAGCGAAATAAAAAAAGAGTGAAAGAAAGAGCAAAAGAAAGACCAAAGAAAGAAAGAAAGAAAGAAAGAAAGAAAGAAAGAAAGAAAGAGCAAAAGAAAGAAAGAAAGAGAAAGAAAGAAAGAAAGAAAGAAAGAAAGAAGAAAGAAAGAAAGAAAGAAAGAAAGAAAGGGACAAGGAAGACAACAAATGAGGAAAATGAGAGTGCAGAAGATTAATAATTAGTCATCAATCAGTAAACCTGGAGAATCATCCAGACACATGCAGAACAGATCAGACAAACAGACAAAACATGCTCGTTAAACAAAGAGTTGTGAAGCTCAGAACAACTACATCTGTGCACATTTGTGCGGAATAAACTGAATATTCTCTCAGTGTTAAAGGAATGAAATACAAGCTCAAAACAAGTGAAGCTCCATCAGTATTTGAATTCATCCTTACAAAACCAAAACTGGACACGACAGATTAAATATAATAATGATGCAACAAAAATCAATGAAACAAGGAAAAAGTGGCTAGAAATCGATTTTCGCTCCAAAACCTGGACACAACTTTTAAAATGCGTTTCTGCATAGACAACAAAGCAGAGATCAAATGGATACACAGCAAAACTGTGGTGTGTTATACATCAACATTTTCAACCCAGCCACGACCCATCTTCAGTGCTCTTACTGAGGGATGGAGGTTGTTGGCCAAGATACTCCCGATACACGGCCCATCCATCCTTCCTTCAGTACGGTGCCGTCGTCCCGTCCCCTTTGCAGAATAGCATCCCCAAAGAATGATGTTTCCACCTCCGTGCTTCACGGTTGGGATGGTGTTCTTGGAGTTTAGACCACAAAGCTCTATTTTTGTCTCATCAGACCCCATGACCTTCTCCCATTCCTCCTCTGGATCGTCCAGACGGTCATTGTCAAACTTCAGACGGGTCTGGACATGCGCTGGCTTGAGCGGGGGGACCTTGCGTGCGCTGCAGGATTTTGGTCCCAGCTGTCTTCAGGTCATTGACCGGGTCCTGCCGTGTCGTTCCCTCACCTTCCTCATGATCGCTGATGCCCCACGAGGTGAGATCTTGCATGGAGCTCCAGACCGAGGGAGATCGACCGTCATCTTGAACTTCTTCCACGTTCTAACAGTTGTCGTCTTCTCACCAAGCTCTTGCCTGTTGTCCTGTAGCTCATCCCAGCCTTGTGCAGGTCTCCAGTTTTATCCCTGATGTCCTCTCACAGCTCTCTGGCCTTGGCCATTGTGGAGAGGTTGGAGTCTGTTCGGGTTGAGTGTGGACAGGTGTCTTTTATACAGGTAATGAGTGGAGAACAGGAGCTAACAGGTCCGTGAGAGCCGGAATTCTTACTGCTTGGAAGGTGATCAAATACTGATGTCATGCAAAAAAAAGCAAATTAATTATGAATAATGCCAAAATGTAGATTCATTACAGTTCAAAATCAGACTGAAATGTCTTTACTCATCACTATCATCCGAGCCATCATCCCATGTAGCTCTTTCCTCTGTTTCAGGGGAAACATCTTGCAGACATACAGTCTCACATTTGCCTTGCTTGCAAACGCAGTGGACTACCTGCAACACACTTTCAGGCCAGGATTTCAAGTCATCCAGGTCACTGGTAACTCCCCATCTATTGCCAACGGGTGAAGGGTCACACATTAGAGCTTTCAGAGAAGGTCTCATTATAGCTGTTTGGTAGTTGTAGCCACTTGTTCTGGCAAAGCTGATGACGCCATACAGAATGCTTCGTGTCTTGCATCGTTCACATTTTCGGCAGATGACTGGACATACAGGTAACACACATATTTGCAAAGTAGGTCAAAGGTAGACTGGGTGCGGGTGCGGGTCAAAACTGCTACCCAGATTTATAAATTCAGTGTTATTCCCCTTTAAAAATAAACAGGAAATGTGACATTTTTGGCTTTTAAAGTCAGCATAAATGCGACCAAATTTACAACTGTACTGTATATTTATGACACGTTCTCGAGAGAAATTATGAGCAAACAACAAAAAAGAAGGGAGGGTTTCATCTTTTTGATTTGACGGTTGTTGATTCGATTGCGAAAATAACGGCGTGTACTGGAATCCAGACAGATCTGAATGTGATGAATGTCATGTGGACAAAAAAAACGTTTTTATAGACAAGACAGACGGATGGATGGAAGGACGACGGATAGATAGACGGACGGACAGACAATAGATGGATGGACAGATCCCTCACAGTTCATGATATCCCACTGTAAACTCATTACTGTGACCATGATTTCTGCTTTAACGGATATAAACTTTTGTCTTCATATCCGTTAAAGGATTGTTAGGCTGCATGGATCAGGTCAGCCGGAACCGGGAACACTCCCTATAACACCGGATGTACTCGGTACATCAGAAGAAGAATGGCGTCTACGCTCATTTTTTTGTCTCTCTGCTTATCCCGAGGTTTACCGATTAACGTGATTGGCTGGATCCGGGCCGTGTCCGGGTCGGACGGGGAACCTGTGCCTGTGTGCGGCAGCAATGTGGCCCTGTGGCGTCGGCGGAGACTGTGTGAACGAGCTCATCCTTTGTGAAGATCAGCCAGTGGCACAGATCCCAACAAACCGTCCCATCCCGGCGTGATCAAAAAGATCTTAAACTAGATGGAACTGGATTAAATATTTTAACTGCTGCGATTCCAAATGGGTTTAATGAGCTGTAACTCTGAGTATCGGACAAGTGTTCACTGTCGGCCAGAGGAGAACTGACCCCGACTAAGCCTGGTTTCTCCCGAGGTTTTTTTTCTCCATTTGTTGGAGTTTTGGTTCCTTTGTCTTGCTTAAGTTGGGGACACTTGCTTGATATCCAGCAGTGTTTTTGGTGTCGTTGTATGCGAGCTGAGCCGAGCCGGACGATTACGTCACTGTTTTCTCCAGTGCTGATATACCTAAATTAACTAGACTAATAACTATTGATCTTTGCAACGGAATGAATCAATAATATATAGAATAAGCTGCACAAAGGACACCATTTTCTTATTCATGTAAAGCTGCTTTGCCACAATTTGCATTGTAAAAAGCGCTATATAAATAAAGATGACTTGACTTTTGTGAAGGAAAAAGCAAAATATCTCTCCGAGGAGCTTGACTTGTATTGGACCTTGAACATTTCTTTACTGTTGATTTGAACTGATGTTCAGGGAATAAGCGCGTCTCAGCGTTTACCCTGCGGTGTGTCGTCGTCAGTGAAGAAGTGCGTGGCCTCCAGCGCCGACTCTGCTTCCTCTGGACACAACGCTGCAGAGAGACAGAGACCAGATCAGATCAGAATGTCACAGACACACCCGCTTTACAAACCTACTAATCTTTTCTTCAAATCTTCTTCACACATATAGTCTAAACCAACAAAAATGTGCAAGTTCTCACTTTAATTAGCCTCAAAACAAACACACACACACAAGAGTGTTTGCTGAGAGCAGCGATCCGGTTTCCTCACGCTGTGTTGATTCATTGGTGTCGGTCACACACAGTTCATCTGTACTTCATACTAAAAACACTAACGTAAAAGTGTCTTGTTTTCCTCTGTTTCACTCTTTCTGTGGTCTGTTTAGTAAAAGTCTCATGTGACTGTAAACGTACCGGGAGGCAGGTGGAGTTTGTAGAGAAGTTTGAGTTTTTCCGTCATGTCGCCATGATACATTCCACCTGAGAGAGAAACACAAAGAAAGAACTGTTGTGATGGAGATGTCGAGAAGCTCAGATACACAAGTTTTGTCACTGACTTAAGTTGTTTTTGACTAATTATATCATTTGTTTTCTATAAATATATTCCCAATATGAAACCTAACACTGTTGCACAGCAAATCAGATTCAACATGTTTAATGGTTTAAAAGGCAGTAAAAAAGCAAAAATGCATTTTTTAATTGTTTGTTACAATTTGAAGAGAATATTTAATCATTTTCATTTATATGCACCAAAGAAATGAATACTTTTATTCAGCAAGAATGCATTAAATTGGTTAAAAGAAATTACAGGAAATACATTTATATTTCAAATATTTCAAGAATCCTGAATAATACAAAGTTTACGCAAAAATATGAAGCAGCGAAACTTTTTATCACTGATAATAATCATAAATGTGTCTTGATATATCATCATATCAGAATGATTTCTGAAGGGTCATGTGACACTGAAGACTGGAGTAATGATGCTGAAAATTCAGCTTTGATCACTGGATATAAATTATAGTTTACTATATATTCACATGGAAAACAGCTATTTTAGATGGTAATAATATTTCACATTTTTACTGTATTTTTGGTCCAAAAAATCCAGCTTTGGTGAGCAGAAGAGAATTAAAAATGTAGAATGATTTCTGAAGGATCATGTGACACTGGAGTAATGATGCAGCTTTGATCACTGGAGTAAATTATTACTGGATATAAGTTTTTACTGTAATTTTTTCTCAGGGTCCTGTCACCTTGATTGGTCTTGTTCTTACGCTGTAAAAAATAATTTTAATGTGGTTCAGATAACATAATATATGACACACCCGCTTTACAAACCTACTAATCTTTTCTTCAAATCTTCTTCACACATATAGTCTAAACCAACAAAAATGTGCAAGTTCTCACTTTAATTAGCCTCAAAACAAACACACACACACACACAAGAATAAATTACACTGTATTATATATTCACGTAGAAAACAGTCATTTTAAATTGTAATAATATTTCACAATTTTACTGTTTTTGATCAAATAAATGCAGCCTTGATGAGCAGAAGAGACTTCTTCCAAAAACATATCAAAATCTTACAGACCCCAAACACTTGCAAACGAATCATGAGTTTGAATCAATGCATAAAATAACCGATGCATAAAATAAATGAATCTGGCCAAATCTAATGCTTTTTTAGCCATTGAAGTTTAAATCACAAATTCTATCAAAATATATATCACTTTTAATCCTTAATTGTCTTGCAACTTGAGAGAATAAAAGTATTATGAAAGTAGTCCAGTAATGCAAAAATGTCTAATTTCATACAAATCTATTGTGAATTCTTAATATCTGGGCATGAGTAGTTCATTAATGATCATTTAAAAGCAGTATCTAAAGTGGTAATGGCGTTCACATTAAAGTCACCATGAAATAACATTTTTTTAATACTGCAGTATTTATTATAAATGATTTTGCATAATGATTTTTTAAATTCATGTTCTTCGTAATCTTGAATTAAAATAACTTCTATGCTCTGACGATGAGGGCGGGGCTACCTGTCACTCATATGAGATCCACCAATAGTAAACCATCAATTCCCCAAGCTCCGCCCCAACATTTGTTCTTGTTCCAGAAGTGTTTCGCTCGGATAAACGGCACAATAGGGAAGAAAAGACTTATCGACTCAGTCCAATCTAAAAGCATCTACTCACTGAGTCCGGTGACAAACTCTTTAAAGTTGATGAGAGTGTCTTTGTTTTGGTCGAGCAGGCGGAAGAGTCGGCTAGAGAGCGTGGTGGTGTGAAGGCCGCAGCTCCAGGGCGCCAGAGCGGAGAAGAGCTGAACGAACTGCCCGCAGTCGATGCGGTACTGCTCCAGATACGGCAGGCTGGGGTCGTGACGCTCCGCCGCCGTGCTGCTCGCACCCCAGTAACAGCTCATGATGTGTTTCGCCTGGGACACACACACACACACACACGTTGTGTTTATGTGTTTTGTGGGGACTTTCCATAGGCATAATGGTTTTTATACTCTACAAACTGTACATTCTGTTCCCCTACACTTCCCACACCCATCACACAAAACACATTCTGCCAGTTTAGATTTTCAAAAAAGATCATTCTGTATGATTTATAAGCTTGTTTCCTAGTGGGGACCAACAAAAGGTCCCCGCAATGTCAAGATTTACTGGTTTTACTTACGTTGTGGGGACATTTGGTCCCTACAATGTAAGGAAAACAAGTACACACACACACACACACACAGAAGAACACAAACATGCACAGTTTATGACAGTATGCACTGTATAAATATACTATAAAAGGCTTGCAAATATACAATCATCCAATTACATTACATCAATACTATAATATACTCAACTTGACCTTTATTTATAATGCACTTTCAAAACCATAAAAAAGGACCAAAGTGGTATACATAAATTATATATCTAATAAAAGTCTCAAACAAAAAATAAATACTATACCACACAACTATATGCGCTACTATGACGTACACAACTATAATAAACACAAATACACAGACGAATTTAGTTCAAAATGAGCATTACGGTGTTTGGAAGAACCAATCAGATCAAACTAAAATAAAACAATTTATACATAAAATCGATAAAAAAAGGCTGAAAAAATGAGTATTAGTGTTTTTTTATTTGAATTTTTACGCCATGTCCGCTTCATGGCAAGAATAAACTGAATAACATACAATTAAACTATAAAAAAATGTGAAATGAACAACAAAAATACACTCGGGTACAATACATCAGTTAAACATATCTCAGTACAAACATTTAATTAAGTAATAATAATAACTAGATAGAAAAGTTTGTCGAGACAAACTTTACGTTGGCTTGAAAAAGCCTAGCTACAAAAATTTGAAACAGTTTGAAAAGCTTGAAGTTTGAAATAGTTCAAGTTTTACTTTAGAAGTTTCGATAGATAGATAGATAGATATTCTGACTGGTTGCTAAGGTGTTGCTATGCGGTTGCCAGGGTAATCTGAGTGGTTGCTAGTGTGTTGCTATGCGGTTGCTAAGGTATTCTGAGTGGTTGCTAGGGTGTTGCTATGCGGTTGCTCGGGTAATCTGAGTGGTTGCTAGGATGTTGCCATGCGGTTGCTAAGGTATTCTGAGTGGTTGCTAAGGTGATGATTTAATCATCATTATATTAATATCGCATACATAAATGGCGGGTTTTACCTTACCTTAAACAGGACATAGAGTTCTTCCAACTCCTCAATGGTGAAAGCCGAATCCGTCATGATCGCTCTCACCTGAACGTCACAAACACAAGATCACATGTGGAAAAGAGTCAAACTGCGAAATATGTCCTGTCGAAGCACACGCACTTACCACACTCCTCTTGGCTGTGTCTTCTAGCGACTGTATGACCTTTAACCTTTGCTTGAACCTCATTTGTTCGATAACGTCGGCACGCAGACTGCCAAACTTCTGCAATTAGACAAAAAACGACATCAGAGTCACATTGGCATTGGTCAGGAAAACAAAGCACTAGGCCCCGCCCCCTCACCTCATAGGACGCTTTAATGAGCTCAAAGGCGTCGATCTCCGGTGGAGGGATGTTGCCACTGGTCAACAGAGCATGAAGGTGGGGAATGGGCGGAGAAACCGTCTGCTTATTCACAACATTATCTAAATATCTACAGGACAGAGAAACGGACATCACACACATCATTGTCTTCGTGGGTTTAACGGTTTATTGAACCTTTAACAGAAGTTTATTTAATGTGCGTTTTTGTTGAGCATCATGTTTAATACATCAGGCTCATATAGTATGATACAGAGAAAATATGGAGGAGGAAAACACAGCTGAATTTCATTCAGAGAAAAAAAATAGGAAATTTAATGCAGATGCTCATATTTATATGCACAAAAAGCAAGATGGAATTCTGATGCTTGTAGATCAATGCAAATCAATGAGATCTTCATAACAGTAGTTTCATAAAAATCATAAATATCAGTCGTCGCTCTATATCTGCCGATAATATATCTTAAGATGACAGCTTTATGATCAAAACTCTGTAGTTTTAAAACATATGATTTTTCTAAAACATTATGTATTAGAGCTGCGACTAACGATTATTTTTGCGATTAGTCGACTACTCGAAGGATTATTTTTATTAGGGTTTTTTATTAATCTAGTGATCTTTTTTTTTTACGTAAGAAGTTAGAACTAATTTAGCAGTTCATTGAGGTGTAGAAACACTGGGACACGCCATTATGTAACAATACGATTTGATTTTGATTCAAAATAAGCCGCTTATGTGTGTGTGCTCGCCCACATTTGAACTTTAAAATGAAGAGCGTCAAAGACTTTCTCTACAGTCTTAAAGGAACGTTGATAGTGTTCAAGCCACTGAACAAACGTCTCCTGATCCATGTGTTTTTCCTCTTGCTCTGTCTGTAATGCAGCGAGTCTTAGCGAGCGCGCGGGGCGGGAATCAGGAGCACGTGCGAAAGAGAACGTCCGCGCACATCCAAACAAACTTCTTTGAAATGCAAAACTGATTTTCGTTCGCTGGAAATATTTTCTTATTTGCGAGACGAAGATTTTCTCCTCAACTCAGTTCAGGTGTGAAATGCCCTTTCGCACGCTCAAAATATGATCTCGCGCGCGCAAAAATTTGGCAGAGCTCCAATTCCATAGGTGGGACGCCATTTCGGTTCTGCAAAGGGAACAAAGGAGCGTTTTATTCGGCCTCTGTTTAAAGTGTTCCCACACTTTTGATCATCGTGGTCTGGGTTTTTGTGATAGAATGGAACTCTCTCCGTTCCCACGAGCAGAAGCCGCCGTTACGCCAGATGAACGTAAACAGTGTGACGCGTCGACGCATTTCCCGCGTAATCGATGACGTCGATACAGCACTAATATATATGGACGACAAGTAAAAAGAAAAAAAGTTGCTTCATTCCAATAAGTGTTGATCTTGAAATACTGATTAAACACTAACGATGGTTACTTTGTAAAAATCAAGAGTAAAAAACACCAATAAACCACGAGCTTTTTTTTTTTTTTTTCATCATTTAGCAGACGCTTTTATCCAAAGCGACTTACAAGGGGAGCAATTAGGGGTCAGGTGTCTTGCTCAAGGACACTTTAGTCATGGTATGTTCATTCACAATCCCCACTTTCAATTCCTGCCAGCATGGGAATCGAACCAGCAACCTTCACGTTACAAGCCCGACTCCCTCACCACTAGGCCACGACTACCCCACGAGATTCAGATGACAGAAGGACTTTTTCCATAAAGTTTTATCAGAAAAGTTGATCATTTACAGGCTTTAGAAATTGGCGTATCAAATATGATACTTTAGGCTTTACTACTGATTCGTGAAATTTAAAAGAAGGAAACGGCCATTAAATGATTGGTGTCATCTGAAAACTCAACTATTAAAATAATACTGCTATCCCTTTTTGTTCATATTGTACATATAATGAACTATACAATGTTGTATTAGCCTCACTCACCTGCCCAGAATGGTCATGGCCTCTCCCTCATCTGAACAGGACAGCAGCTGATCCATGTTTGCATGTAGCACAGCTAATGACACCTGGATGAGAGTGACAGACACCTGCTGGTCACATTTAAATGTCTGGAGCCTCTCTAACAACAACAGTCATGTTCTCTGGGAAACTCCTAAACCGATTCATATGGATTAGTTTTAGGGTGCGTTCACACTTGTCATGTTTGGTTCGATTAAAACGAACCCTGGAGCGATCGCTCAGTTAGTGCGGTTCGTTTGAACACGTGCTTCCATCCGAACCCAAACAAGCGAGAAAAGATGGGTCTCGGCCCGCTTCCAAGCGAACTCTGGTGCGGTTCGGTCGATATATGAACGCGACACGGACCAAGGACGTGTGAACGAAGCAAAAACAGGACGTGATGTCACGAGATGCGACGCTACGAGTCAGTTGATTGGACGACGCGGGAAGATCAGCGTATCCAAAATGAGTCGAGGGCAAACGTGGAGCAACGAGGAGGTGAAGTTTCTGTTTCTGCACACAACGGAGGAAATCCTGGAGCTGTTTTGAATGTTTGGAACATTTGATGAGCTCTTCGTGATTCTCAGCTGGTCAAAATAAAGCATAAAATGATCACGTTTAATCCAGAACACAGCGTTGCTTTGAATGTTCGGTAAGCGTCGCCAAATATACGCCATAAAATCCGACCAATCAGGTTGTGAACGTATCTCTACGCCTTTGGTTCGGTAACTTAAGGTTCGCTGTTAAGAACGCCAAGCGGACCAGGACTATGTGTCTTGTTTTTGTTTTTTTGGTGCAGACCCAAACAATCATTTTATGAACTTTTTAAAGCATCAAAGTGGTAGTTGCGCAGACTGCCAACGGAGAGACAGAAGTCACTCGATTCATTAAAAATCTCTTCATTTGTGTTCAGAAGATGAATGAAAGTCTTATGGGTCTGGAGTAATTAATGACAATTTTAATGTTTGAGTGAACTAACCCTTTAAAACGCATATATTTTAGATCTTCCGAAGATTTCTTTGATAATTAAATTTTGTGTTTGCATGATGAAAATTTGGGATGTGAATATTTCCTGTATTAGAAGTGCACAATATATCAGTATCGGCCGATATATTCATTTTTAATATCATCGTTATCGGCCGAATAAGAAAATTTGGCCAGTATACATCAAAGCCAATAAATATTGGATTATTTCCTTCAACTGAGACACTTTAGATGCGAAACTGTCCGCCATTATGGTCTTAAATGGCTTGAAATGAGATTGAAATCACTTCAAAAAGGAAAATACAGAACAACGTACAGCAAAGTGTGTCATATTGGCTACATAATATTATAATGAGAACATTATAACTGTGTGTTTGGGACATGGCTTCCGTTTTTCTAATCAGGCTCTCAAAAATTTGGATCTATATTTATCGGCTTTCAAATATAAAGATTTATCGGTTATCGGTATCGGCTAAAATGTTCATATCGGTGCATCCCTATCCTGTATGCATGCATGCATGCAAAAAACTTTTTTTTGCACCTGGAAAATGACTTTAATCCCCTCGTAGAAGAAGCAGTCGACCAGCAGCACCGCGCTGTCGAAAGGCATGACGGACAGGAAGAGTGTGAGGAACCAGGACAGAGAGATGGTAGAGATGACGCCCAACTCCTGCATGCGCTCGTACAACAGCGGCAAACACTCGCGGGTGAGCTCCTCGAACACTCCCTGATCCACCAACGCTCCTGGCGCAGAGAAACACAACAGAAATTACTGGTGAGAAATACACACAAGAGGAAAGTCACAGCTGTCGTCGAGCGTTACATCCGTGACTGACCTACAACTCTAGTGTTGTAATAATCGGGCAGCATCCGTTCACACAGAGCCACAAGCAGCCAGAACGCCTCCTCTTCAGTACAATACAACAACAACACAGACGTAACGATGTTCATCGCCTGGAGAGAGAGAACAGACACAGGGCAGACTCTCTCGAACCACTTTTCCTCAGGGATAATGTACTTGACATGCACAGATTAAAACATCATCCTCAAAATGCAAGGCAATAAATAAATAAGTCACATAGAACTAGACTTCTCTCATTAAAATGAAAAAAGCCACATTTCAAGTGACCAATTTGGCATGTCACAAAGCAAACATGTCCCTGTTTGAAATGTATTAGTATGCATTTATTTTGTTTGATGTATTTTTTTTATATATAATGCATTCTCATTGTTATCGATTGCGTTTATTGTTCGATTAATGCAGTGACTTGTAACATTCTGTCCAGGGACTACCGATGTAAAATAACCTTTTATAGCATTTACAGCAATGTTCATAAATGAGCATTTCATCGGAAAAGACGCTCTTATTTATAAGGACAATACGAAGTGTAAATGGTTTACTATAAATTCGAATTATTACATACAGCGAAAAATATTTACATAATTTTTCATTTAATTTTAATTTACCGTCTACCTCATGAACAGTTAAATGCCTCCAAAATACAATGACACTCACAAACAGGTGTGGTTTAAGTTTGCAAATACTTTTCGGGGCAACTATCATGTCTATTCAACATCAGTGTGTACCTGGCAGTATCCGATGCCGGGGTTCCTGTAAGCGTAGGCCGTCAGGACGCGTCTCAGCGCGGCGATGCCCATCTCGTTCTGGAAGGCGTGATGCTCTGGCATGGAGCGGTGGAGGTCTCTCTCGATCTCCTCTGTTGCTAGAGTACATTTACCCATCGCCTGCTCGACCAAACTCCCGTAGTAACCCGGGTGTGTGGCCATCTCGTTCTGAGCACCTGCAAAATGGGAAAAGTGAAACGGATTTTAAAAGTCATGTGATCATAATAGGGGCAGAGCAGCTTCGTGGATCGTCAACATGACCACATTCATCTCCATTACAACAGCTGACAGTCTGTTTTCCCGCCGACAGCGTGCGATACCTCACCACCGATGTGTGAACATGGCTTCTGACGGTCACTCACACACAGCAGAAGTGGACAAGCGCACTACTCGCACTCGCACAGCAGTATACGAACACATTCTCTAATGACGTACTGCCCAAATGCGCAGGATAAAAAACGGCACGCGAGCTAATATTGTATCCCATTCATCTTCCATGAACCTGAATAAACAATCTCTTTCTTGACAAACTGGATTAAAAATGTAAAATTACAGTCATTCTGAATCAAAAAGCATGTTACAACGTAATACCAGAGCTGTTCTCGTCAACCAAAGCTAGAACTATTTTACTTTAAAGCTGAAATAAAATAAAAACATTCAATTCAAACAGATGCCAAGGCAACATTTTATTTTTTGTTTACGCTTTTTAAGTTTAAGCAGAAATTATTCAAATACAGAAAAGCAAATCGCATAAAAAAAGCACATAAAAAATAATGAAAATATAAAAATAAAAGCTGCAATAAAAAAAACATTAAATTCTCAATTCACTTATATTTAAAATATTCTCGTATTCCATCCCTTTTATAATTATCTTTGTATAGCATATGTGTCTGTGTACACACAAATACATTTTATTTGTGCTACAATGTTATTTTAGTACTATTTATATACTATTAGAGTATTTATTAATATTTTAAATGTGCTTTTATTTGACATGGTGTACTATTACACTGTAATAGTATAGAAATAACACTGTAGCACAAATAAAATGTCTATATAAAGCAAGTAAGTACACAAAGTACACTAGTATTCTAGTATCTAAACATTCACCCTTTGATTTCAGAGATCTTTTGCACTTGAAACACACAGTCACTGGTCTGACTGAATGGCGCCTCCTGGTGTTTGGAGGATTCATTACCTGAGAAGAGCAGCCACAGTTCTCCTCTCAAGCTCTCAGGTATCCCGTTCAGAACCAGCTCTCTCGTCTTAGACGTGCGGTACATGCACACTCCGCGTCCATACTCAAAGAAATGGATGTTCCATGATTCCTCTTTCATCTTCTCTCTCGTCTGGATAAACAGAAAGAGGGAGGTCAAAACAAAAGCAGCCGATGTCCTACATAGACATGCTTGTTTCACATGGCTCATATTCCAACCTCTCTTTTCATCATATCAGAATGATTTCTGAAGGATCATGTGACTCTGAAGACTGGAGTAATGATGCTGAAAATTCAGCTTTGATCACTGGATATAAATTATAGTTTACTATATATTCACGTAGAAAACAGCTATTTTAGATGGTAATAATATTTCACATTTTTACTGTATTTTTGGTCAAAAAAATGCAGCTTTGGTGAGCAGAAGAGAATTAAAAATGTAGAATGATTTCTGAAGGATCATGTGACTCTGAAGACTGGAGTAACGATGCTGAAAATTCAGCTTTGATCACTGGATATAAATTACATTTTATAATATAATCACACAGAAAACGGTTCTTTTAAACTGTAATATTTCACTGTATTTTGGATCAAATAAACGTTACGTCATGTATGATTTTATAATTGTTTGAACCATTGCACATGAGGGCTGATGGGAGTGAGGGGCGTGTCTCACCACTTTGGGCCCCAGCTCCTCCGGGACGTCCTGCTGGTAGATTTGCAGCAGGCCTTGCTTGGCAGTGGGCAGACTGGGGCTGTAGTGTTGGTTTTGGGGCATCTCTCCGAGCCCCAGCACAGGAGGGGACGGGGGCAGAGACGGAGGCGTACTCGGGCTGGGATTCTCCTGGAGATGGAGGTCACGTGACATGTTTACAACAGACCAGCAATGATGAGTGTAGAAATGACTTAAGCTTCAACGGGGCATGAAAACTAAATACACTCGTTCAAAAACACTTTTTTTGCATTAAATTGATCAGTGACAGTAAAAACATTTATAATGTTACAAAAGAGTTCTACTTCAAATAAATGCTGTTAGAATATTATACAAAAAATATTGAAGCAGCATAACAGTTTTCAATATTGATAATAATCATAAATGTTTATTGAATGATTTCTGAAGGATCATGTGACTCTGAAGACTGGAGTAATGATGCTGAAAATTCAGCTTTGATCACTGGATATAAATTACACTGTACTATATATTGACATAGAAAACAGCTATTTTAGATGGTAATAATATTTCACATTTTTTCTGTATTTTTGGTCCAAAAAATCCAGCTTTGGTGAGCAGAAGAGAATTAAAAATGTAGAATGATTTCTGAAGGATCATGTGACTCTGAAGACTGGAGTAATGATGCTGAAAATTCAGCTTTGATCACTGGATATAAATTACATTTTACTATGTATTCACATAGAAAACTGATATTTTAAATTGTAATAATATTTCACTGTTTTTACTGTATTTTGATCAAATAAATGCAGCATTGGTGAGCAGAAGAGAATTAAAAAACATTTATTAATCTTACCGACCTGAAACTTTTAAAAAAGGAACAGTATATAAAATAAAACTCTATGCATATTTCATCACCTTTAATGTCATAGAACGGGTTAAAATATCATTCATTCTGATGAACTCTGACTCACAGACTGAGCGTTTAGGGCACACGGCCTGTCAGGCGTGCGCTGCAGGAAGTCAGAGATGCGCTGTACCAGGAAGTCACGGTCTTTGAGGTTGGCAAACAGGAAGGTCATCTTGTTTTTAGTGCTGATCGACAGTGGACTCGGCAAAACACTGCTGCTGTCTGCTTTTTCAACTATGGTCACCTACAGGCAGAGGATGAGGGAGTGACAAGTATATACGAGTGTGTGTGCAAGTGTGTGTGTGTGTGTTTACCTCTCTCAGTGGAATGATAAGCTGACACAGATCTTCCTCTCGACTGGCAAAGCAGATATAGTTGTTAGAAACGAACATTTGACCGACCACATGCATCTTAGTGAATGGAGTCCAGAGTGTACAGTCGGTGTGTCCGTCCAAACGCTCGTCCTGCGTGAGCCGGAAAAGCGCTCTGTACCGCTCATTCTTCGCACGCGCATCCAAATCCCTGAAACAAGTGAAAATGAGCAACATTTAACCCTTTTGTGCTGTTGGGGATGTTTTCATCCACTATGGGGAATTTTTGAGTCTTAATTTGGCCGTAACTTTCTCCGTGTTTCAGCAAATGGAATGATTTTTGGTGACAAATCTTATTTTGACACATATTTTGGGAAAATGCTTTGAAAAGTTTCAAAAACTCAACAGTACTCTGTGGGCAAATTCACGACGCTTTCGATTTTAACTGCTTTAAAAATGTATCAGATAAATATTTTTTTCACATTTTTTTGCTTAACTATTAATCAACCTCAGTCCTGATCAAAACTATTAAATTAAAAAAAAAAAAAAAAAAAAAAATCAGGATTTTAACTCTTTAATTGCCAAATTCATAAATGATGTCACTGATTTGGGAAAAAAACGTGTCAAAGATTAGAAACAACATTGTTAGTTTTTGTGCAGCATCAGATTTTAACGTTTTAAAGAGTTAAAATCCTGATTTTTTTTTTTAAATTTAGTAGTTTTGATCAGGACTGAGGTTGATTAATAGATTTAAGTAAAAAAAATGTATCTGATACATTTTGAAAGCACGAACGAAAGGGTCGTGAATTTGAACAAAGCACAAGGGTTAAAGTAGTTAAACCAATATCTATTTATTTATACCATTTAAAAATATTAATATGAATATGTTTTTATAAAATAAAAAAACAATTAATGACAAGATACTGTAAATAATAAACTGAAACTGCCATTAGGTGGCAGTAAATGTCTATCATACATTCGACGTTTCTAGCTAGTTTCAGCATGGTTATCATTTTCACGTCCGGTGCCACGCTGTTCAAATGCCAAAATGCACTCGCAATGCACATCTGTTCACCCGTGGGTGCGCAGGTCTGAAAACGAGGGGCGTTGTTGGCGTGTTGCTATTTAGAGGAACTGAAAATGACTGCGCTTACTGACCAACAAAAACCTGCTCTAGAGTCCATTTTTTTTGTTGTTGTGGACACGGACTACGTGCACCTGCACCATAAGCTTCAGACCACATGATTAGATCGTTAAAATCGGGCCCATTAAGTCATTCATTCAATGTTCAAACGGCTGATTCGTTCAAGTAAATGGCTCTCTTGAATAGACCATTGAATCATTGAGTCACCCGACTGATTCGCTCAAATTGCGGATTCATTCAGTGTCGAAAATATAACACAATAATTATTGAACTATTACATAAAATCAATAACACATTTGCGCTCATGCTTATTCGGGACAAAAACGTCACTCGCCTAATATTGAGCTTGTTACTCGTGTGATATTGTTTGACTATATATTATGTAAACATGATGAGTCAAAAACTCATACAGGGGCATTTTTTGCCCTGATATGTTGAATTTTAGGAGATTATAACTGCATTCTATAGGCTCCATCATGCAATATCACATTTGCACTTGTGACGATCCTGGCACTTTTGAATGGTTGCCCCGCCTACGACTCAACTTGATCATTGGCTGCAGCCGTTTCTGAGGCCGGGGCGCTCCTTTTACAAAGTGATCGTTAGATACGTTTTTGAATTGTCTTTGGTCTTGTTTTGATTCTCCAGGCTGGTTTTTGCTTACACACTCACTCAGACACATTGACTTGCGCCCTGATGAAACTGATGCTTATAGAAACATTGTTTCCTTTGTCTTATTTCCTTGATTTGGAATTTAATTGGATTAATACACTTTTTCCTCCTTTGAGCTCAGCTATGGTTTGAGCCAAGGAGTTGTAACACACACATTCCCGTAACTAATTACGTACATCAGCGATTTAAATCGACAGCCCTAATATACATATACATCTCACGTCATGCGGTTTGCTCACCTCTTGAGCGCGGAGACGTTTTTCAGGGTCTTGCAGGGCTTGGGGAGGAAGCGATCGGCCGCGAAGCTCTCGTTGTCCAGCAGCTGTCTCATGGCGATATTGGCCAGCTGCTCCATCAGTTTGAAGGTCTCGTTGATGTTGAGGAACATGGAGAAGAAGTGCTCGGTGTCGCGAGTGCTCACGCGGATGCTCTCCGGGAAAACCAGCGTGGCGTTCTTGTCCAACTGCGTGACCTCCGTCCACTGCACCACCAGTGAAACTGCAGTGAGAGGAGATACGGTGAGGAGAGAAAGGACGGAAGTGAAACGAAACGAACAGATTTTATTCAGCACGGCAGAAGAAAAGCAGCATGCACTAACACAATTTCGCACTAAATACAGAACATTTCATTCAGTATGAATCAGCCCTTTTCAGAATGTTCAAAAGACTCAAACGACACCGCTAAACGACTCTCCGGGACACTGAATCTGATTGTCCATTCTTGGCATTCTGTGGTGGAATATTTTTGTATCATGACCACTGAAAACTAGATCTCCTCCCTGTGCTTTAAATAGTTTAAAGTCACCGTGAAATCAAAATGGACAGTTCTTTAAATGTAGTCATTTTGAATCAGAATATCTTCCCCTCCCTATTGCGACGACGTCTCTTCTCTGATGACGCAACCTGAGATCCACCAATAGAAAGCCACGACCGTCCAATCAATTCTCCACGGACAAAATCAAGCCTTTTGTTCTTGATCCAGAAGCGGGTCGTGTTCTAATTTTCTTGTGTCAATATAAATTTAGTAAGTATGCGCGCGTCTCACCCTCTTTTCCCAGCAGGAAAGAGTAGAAGCAGAGGTGGTTGACGGACAGGTAAATCCAGCCCTGCCGCGGGACTCTGCCTTTCCAGTAGCTGCAGGGGTAATAGTTCACCAGTTTCTCTTCCTCCGGCATGCCGAACAACTTCCGCATCTTCAGCTCGGCTTCGCGGAACTTCCCGGGATCCTCGTCTTCCTGAGGTTTGCCGCTTTTATTCTCCTCAGCGATGATGCCCTGCAACGGGAAACGAACTTCGGATGACGTGTGTGTTTTAAGAATCATTTTGCATTCGGATGGACTCTTCTGCTCACCAAAACTGCATTTATTTGATCACAAATACAGTAAAAAAATGTGAAATAATATTTCAATTTAAACTAGCTGTTTTCTATAAAGATATATACATTATCTATATTTTTTTTGTATTATTATTCATTTATTTTTATTTTTTTCTGTGATTAAAGCTGCATTTTCAGCCTCACATTTGAGAAGCCAATTGACCCGCCCCCTTTAGTTACCGTTGCTACGTCCGACAAGTCATGCGCTCTCACGCCACACATCATGTTCTCACGCAGTGAAAAGCAAAGAGGACACTGACAACAAGTGAAACAGTTTCATATTTAATATATCGTAATTTTTTTAACAAGTTTAATCAATAAATAGCATCTAGTGTGTGTTTAATGTGTCGTAAGAGATCGCTGTATTCGGGATTATGATTGGTCAGGTCGCCTGTCAATCAAACTGTTTTGCAAAGGATCAACAGACTAATTTATGAAGAAATAATAGCTGTTAATCCAACAGCTCCAACTTTGACAAATGCAACAAATCCCACCTGTATTTTGCCCTTGACGAAGGTGGTGATGTCGTCATCGTTGTCAAAGATGGACAGAGTCTGGAGGAGATTTGTCTCGAGCCACTCCCAGTGTTCAGTGATCTCCTTCCGAGACGAGCCTGAGACACACACACACACACACACACACAAATGCATCAGAGCAGTGCTTTTAAACCGTGCCACAGCTTTTAATGTGTCACTCAGATTCAAAGGTCAGCTGAGGTTTATACGAGACACAGCGAATGTTAATGTGGGCCGTGTGACTCAACAACACAGTCACTCTGCAGATTTTCATCACTGTTGTGCCGCTGCGGATGACGCTGAGATGATGGCACAACATGGCTCCGGGTAAAACAACTACTTGTGATGTCAAAGAGTAACTATTTGGGAAAACAGCAAGACTGTTTCCTTTGTTACCGGACTTTCTAACCCAAACAAATCTAGACTGAGAGCTCTTGATCACCTGAACACACAGTCAGTGCGAGATTACAGATGTGCATTTTTGTCTTTTTGATGGATTAATCATTCGAGTATTCCGGGTGGATGGAGGCAGATCCGTCCAGGGTCATCGTCGTTAACTAAAACCATTTTTTTAAAAATCATTACTTATTTTATTCCAGCTGTTTGCCAAGGCAACATTTCTCATTTTCTTGAAGCCGCACTTAAGTTGAGAAGTACTAAACACATAATCAATCTAAAAATAACTAAAACTTGTTATATAGTTACTGTATAGACGTTTAAAAGAAAATGACAAAAATGCATTTTTTTCTTGTGGATGTCTCATTTGAGGTAGAGAATTGGTCATTTTCAATTCATAATTAAAAAATAATTTCAATCAAATGTTCATGTTTTATATTGGTTCCGGTTCAGATAAATATATTTATACATTATTTTATATTTAATTATTAATTGTGTATTTCTTTAAGTAAGTATTACTGATGAAACATTTTAAAGCTAAAAAAAAATCATGCAAGTGTTGCCTTTTCATCCTTATTCTCAATTCTCAAGCATGCATGCACATCGCAGTGTCTATAATCAATTATTTATCCGTGCTCATCCTTGTTATTGTTTTAAATTCATGTTCCTCGTAATCTTGGATCAGAACATCTCGTCTCTTCTCTGACGACGAGGGCGGGGCCACCTGTCACTCACATGAGACCCACCAATAGCAAACCGCAACCATCCAATCAATTCCAGATAAAATCAAGCCCCGCCCTGCATTTGTTCTTGTTCCAGAAGCGCTTCACTACGACATGTGTCACAACAGAGAACAGAACGTAATCGCTTTAAATACAAACCACAAGCGATGTTCCAGAAGATCTGGGACTCTCCCGTCTGGTGCAGAATCCTGTATGGAGCCACACGAGCGCTCGAGTCCAACACGACATCCAACGTACCCACCAGCAATCCTGAAAGAAAAAGAGTTAACACGTCACAGGTCACGTCCACACGCCATGTGGAGGAAAAAAACGTCCCAAGTCAATAACAGCCATTTCTTCAGTTCTCACTGCTGACACACACACATTCAGCCAGATAAACACACTGCATGTGAGAGAGAGAGAGAGAGAGAGTTTCAGAGGAATTCAAGACATTTGACACACACGTCTTGACTTCCTCTTAAAGCGGTCACATGGCCAGTTAATGTGTGATTCTGATGGAGAGATAAACACATATCTGGCTTTTTCAAAAGGATTCGTAGTACACCGACTAATACACAAGCGTGTCATTAACTCATACCACGACTAATAACAGTCTCCTGAAGTCTGCCAAAACACAAATATGACCCAACAACAGGTTAATGCTGAGGTCTCCCTGATGTAATTGAGTTTGCAGTCAGGTTCAGAGGTGAATGCAGTCATTCTGCTGTCATGTGAGACACTCGTCTTAAAAAGTGCCTGTTATTGTCTGTTTGGTTTTTGGTGCCTGGGAAACATAAGTGAACGTCTTTCTCAGGAGAGAATACAAGTTAATATAATCTCTTTGTCATGACACCCAACAATTCATGATTATTTTTTTTTTTTGCCATGAAACTCAAATTTGTGTGTTTATTTTGAGTATATTAATATATATATATATATATATATATATATGTAAAATGACTCATAAATATAAATATATAAATACACATGTATAAACACTTATATGTAATTACATATACATATATATACATATATATATATACATACACACACTTATATAAACACACACACACACATATATATACACATACATATATAAATACACATGTATAAATACTTATATGTATGTCTTATATATATATATGTGTGTGTGTGTATGTATGTATATATATATATATATAAATATATTTGAGTATATTAATATATATATATATGTATATGTAAAATTACTCATATAAATACAGACATATATAAATACATATATAAATACACATGTATAAATACTTATAATACTTAATACTTATATAATTACATATATATATACACTTATATAAACACACACAGATATTTACACATGTATAAATACTTATATGTATGTCTTATATATATATATATATGTGTGTGTGTGTGTATGTATATATATATATATATATGAGTATATTAATATATATATATATATATATATATATATATATATGTAAAATTACCCATATAAATACATACATATATAAATACTTATATATAAATACATACATATATATATATATACACACACACACACAAATATATACAAATACATATATAAATACACATGTATAAATACTTATATGTATGTCTTTATATGTATATGTGTGTGTGTGTATGTATGTATATATATATATATATATATATGAGTATATTAATATATGTAAAATTACCTATATAAATACACACATATATAAATACACATGTATAAATACTTATATATAAATACATACATATATATATATACACACACACACAAATATATACAAATACATATATAAATACACATGTATAAATACTTATATGTATGTCTTTATATGTACATGTGTGTGTGTGTGTGTGTGTGTATGTATGTGTGTGTGTGTATATACACACACACATATACATATTCATCATGTTCTTAAACAATAACGAAAAAACAACATTAAACCACTGACTACTAATTGTAGGTAAATGCTACACGTAGAGATTCATATATACACCTACATCTCAAATATCTCAGATATAAATAAACAGATGACGCAAACAACGTCAGCATCAATGAAGAGAAGCAACATAAACAAACGCACCCACAGATTTCTCCTAATGTTACAATAAATCATGTATGTTTCGGCACACTAAACTTCATTATTCGTGAGTAATCACGCAAACGGCAGCGATGGTTCATATTTATTTGAAGATTTCGCTCGTACCCGTGATGCCTCCGCCGCGTCCGTGTCCCTTCCTCCTCTGCAGGATGAAATACGGATTCGCCCGCTCGCTCACCCACAGCGCGTTGGCCAGTAACACCTCCTCCGGGGTAATCCACATGGCTTACCGGGCACGTTCACTCTCTAGCTGAGGTAAATGTGTGAGTTTTAATCATGCCAGAACGGACGGGACTCAGCTGATGTCTGTCTGCATGAGCCGCCCAACTCACTGCGAGCGAAACCTGCCACCGCGGAGCCAAAACGGCCGCCGGAGTACATAGAACTTCAAAATAAAAGCCTTAAGTACAACGGATAATAAAAATATAAATATGTATTAAAAATCACATTGATTGTAATAAGTGCTAAACAAACACACATGATTTATTTTCAGATTTATTGATTTTGAAAACCCATAATTGAGTCTATTTACTAAAAGAGTTGAGTTGTAAATGTGGTATTAAAGGGATAGTTTATCCAAAAATGCCAAATATCCCATGATTTATTCACTCTCAAGCCATCCTAGCTGTATATTACTTTTTTTTTTTTTTTTTTTTTTTTTTTTTACATTTTTCATCATTTTGCAGACGCTTTTATCCAAAGCGACTTACAAGGGGAGCAATTAGGGGTTAGGTGTCTTGCTCAAGGTCACTTTAGTCATGGTATCGAAGGTGGAGTGAGTGCTGTTCATTCACAATCCCCACTTTCAATTCCTGCCGGCGTGGGAATCGAACCAGCAACCTTCTGATTACAAGCCCGACTCCCTCGCCACTAGGCCACGACTACCCCCTATACCCCCTATATGACTATCATCTTTCAAATGAACACAATCAGAGTTATATTTAAAAAATATCCTGGCTCACCTGTTTTGAAGCCCCATAAAATGCATCCATCCATCCTAAGTATAATCAATATGGCTCCAGGGGGTTAATAAAGGCCTTCTAAAGCTAAAGCGATGGGTTTTTGTGAGAAAAATACCCATATTCATAATTTTATTATCTATAATAGCTAGCTTTCGTCAGATGACCGTACTGCGTTTACTGCGCAAGTCAACTAGCGCCAAATGAGTAACCCCTGAAACGATGTATGACGCAGGATGTCGGAGTAAACAAATAGGACTTTGCAACAAACTGAAGCTCCTCTTTTCTTATTTTGAAATCCTCCGACATTTCTCTTTAAAATTTCTCGTTTTGTTTTGCTCTATTTTTGCAAAAACTCATCGCTTCGCTTCAGAAGGCCTTTATTAACACACTGGAGCAGTATGGATTACATTAATGATGGACAGAACATTTTTGGAGGGGCTTCCCGTTCAAGCTTGGAAGAGCCAGGATATTTTCAAAAATCTCTCTGATTGTGTTTGTCTGAAAAAAGATAGTCATATACATCTAGGATGGTTTGATGGTGAGTAAATCATGGGATAATTCTCATTTTTGACCAAACTCTAGCTTTAAGCTTTGAGATGCAATGCATATTATGTCCATATGGTGGCAGTGTTGTACACTAGAAAAATAAGTGGTTAGAATGGAAATGACAGATGCTTCCCAATTAGCATTCAAAGGTCTTTACAAATTACGTTGTACACCAAGATAGACAGATAGATAGACAGATAGATAGATAGATAGATAGATAGATAGATAGATAGATAGATAGATAGATAGATAGATAGATAGATAGATAGATAGATAGATAGATAGATAGATAGATAGATAGATAGAGGATGGATGGATGGATAGATAGTACTCAAATGGATTTTAGTAATCATTTATTAGATTTCTTAATTTCTAAAAGTATAATTTACATGTATTTTGCATTGTTTTAAAAATCTGAAAAAAGGAATAAAAAATCTAAATCTTCCACATTCTATTCTATTTTACTTGTCCATTAGAACAGCACACATACTGTGATTGCAGCACATTTTTACAAAACATTTTCAGGTGTTGGGATACTCAGAAAAGACCTGCAGCATCTTCAGAGTGTATGAAAATAAAAAATCCTGATTTAAATCATTATAATAATTATGCAGACAAAACTTATTAATTATCTCCCAGATGTTAAAGACACATGAGCTCATTGTAAACATGTTCTCCATCACTGACACCTGTGATGATCTCTGTGTCAGACTGAAGCACGAGAAACACCAGATCCAGAGCTCTTCTCCAGGCCTCAGACTTCACTGTCACGTTATCATACACACCAACCCCATCCGTGTCCCTAAAAGCCCGTAATAAGGATTCTCCATCTTTATAAAGTCTCATCCGACGTGCAACAGCTGTCCAAGCCTCTGCTTTAGACGCCACCGACCCGCTGTTCAGCATCAAAGTGGAGATGTAGTCCATCCAGGCTTCGGCCATCAGCTCCAGCACCACACTTTCCTGTGGGTTTTCCGTCTCTCTCTGTTTGTATTGATGTAGCTGGTGGATGCAGAGGAGTTCAGTGGCTCCAGCGCCACGCAGCAACTTCCCGTCCGCGAGCGCCTGGTGCAGCCGGTGAGCGCAGCTCCAGAATTCATCCTCCAAGATCTGAAGTTTAGCGGGAACAGGGCTGGATATGACCGCCGTGACCAGAGAAGAGCTCGCAGTTGCAAAGCTGACGGATTCATTTTCCCCACACCAACTGACTTTCACTCCTCGGCCCACGCAGCGCTCGTCGAGCTGAGTGATGTAGGAAACTGGGACGGCCCCTGTGCATGTGCTGAAGTCCTTCAAAATGCTGCTTTTAACACCTTCAATCACCAGGACGCTTGAGCAGCGCTCTTTGAGCTTGACGTCGACCGCACCGCTTACAAATATAACACCTATGCTGAACTCAAGCAGTGTTTTCAATGCATTCTCAATCCAACGCTCTTCCAGACTCGCGCCAGGCGTGATAGTGCAATCTGTGACGCGCATGACATTCACGGGCCTGTTGAAGCCCACGTGGCGATACTTCTCGCACAAGTCGCCGTTCACCAAAGCGATATTTAACGCCTGACCCTGAAGGCGCCGCACCAACGAGGCTTGTTCGACCGAAAGCAGCGTGATGTACCCGTGTACCACGTACGAATGCTCCTCGGACGGGCCCGGTATGGAGCATGTGAGCAGTTTTTGGATATCCAAGAATCTGTTCTGCGCATTGGTTTTGGATTGCATCTCGCAAGCGTTTAAAACTAAACTCATGGAGGCTTGGCGTCCGTGGCTGACGGCTTCCGCTATTACGTCATTCAGAGCTGATTTTGTGTTTTCAGTTCGTGCATCACGTGAACTAAAGTGCCTGCTGTGTTTGAGTGTCGTCCTGAGATTATGAGGGCCCGATTTAAGAGCTGGACCGGGTTGGCACTCGCAGGAGACTTCTTGCACGCTTACAGCCGATTGTTTGCACACCTCCAAACACACCTCCAGTCCTTTGCTCATGGCTGCTTTGATGTCCGACACACTCATTCCTCTGTCGAGACACTCCAGCGCAACTCTACTCCAGACTCCGGCCAGAAACGTCAGCGCGCTCGTCCCGGAGTGGAAGACCTTCTGCTGGGCCCGTACTGTCTCGTGTAGCAGTTGTCCGACCGAGCCGTCCAACTCGATACGCTCGAGCAGACGTGGACAGGTGCCAACCAACACCGCATCACCGGCGTCTTCATCCCAGATGAACTTCAGCCGTTTGTTGGGGCCGAGAAAGGCACGTGTGGAGGAGGATACGGCCTCTAACTGCTGGAGTCCGATGTGGCGGCGCTGAGCAGACATCTGTGGAAGAGGAATAACGAGATACTGATTAATGTAATATTGATAGTAATTTACAAATGTCAGTTAGCTGTGTTCAGACAGGTTTGAAGGAAAAAAACAATGCTAAATGTAAATAATAAATGCAAATAACCACATATATATACATAAAAATTATCCTTTTTTTTCCTTGAATAATTTAGTCCACTCTTTTTGGGGGGATTTACATACAGGGAACTATAATGCCGCTTTTCACAAGATTTAATAACTCTGGTGTCTCAAGAATGTGTCTGAGAAGTTTCATCTCAAAATACCTCACAGATCATTTATTATCGCTTGTCACATTTGCCTCTATTTGTGTGTGTCCCTTTAAATGCAAATGAGCTGCTGCTCCAGAAGAGGGCGGAGCTTTAACAGCTCAACAACAACAACAAAGCTGGAGAATCTCACGCAGACAAAATGAGGAAAGTGTTCAAACTGATGGAGAGACTCAGGAACTTTTAGACGTTTCTGAACGGTTAGTGGATAAATCGATGTAGTCGCTGTGGAGTTGATCAGCTCATCACTAGTACGTGTCGTCACGTTCATCTTTTGTCCAAATCCAGCGTTGAATTGACCCTCCAATGTGAAGCAGTCTGACGGCATCAACAACACTCGACTACAACAACTCTTCCTCTTCTCTAAAGCAGCCCCACATGGCCCCGCCCCCTTTGTAGCATGTTCTCAGGGGCGGGGTTTACATACATTTTGTGGTTTGTGATGTCACCAACCCAGGAAGAAGCTCATTGTAGTTCCTACCAGCCGTTTGTTGTAGTCCTTAAAAAGCAATTTCTGTAAAAGAAAATATCTCTTCGTATTGAACTTTTTGAGTGTCGTCAACATGTTTTTCACCCTAATTACACCCTAATCCTTTAATAATGTGCACATTTTTTGTACAAAAATACAACAAAATGTTCTACTCTACGTTAACTTCAACATTCTTTTTAAAAAAATTTCAGATCATGAAATATAACGACACATAGGTTTTGGGCTAATTGTAGATTAGGCGGCTGGTAGGGAAAAAAATAACGCTAAATGCAAATAATAAAATGTAACGAACCATATATTTGTATATAAATTGTGCAAGTAAGCAGACAATGCTTGCAATATCTTCCATTCAAATTCGTCTGTCACTTGATTTCTTTTGTGATTGAAATGATATTTTTCTATTATAATTATACTGTTTTGAGTCCTTGTAATAAACAGGAAATAACAGTGTTGATGTTGTAAATTCCTCAGTTATGAAACGACTTGAACAGCAGCTCTACAGTGGACAATAAGTACAGTAAGTACAGTAAGTTTTCTGAATATTAATTCTTTAAGACCACATTTTATATTTAATATATATAATATTCACAAAGACGACTGCAATTAGATTAAATGCTTAAATTACGTATTAACTAAGTTGATAAAGACAGTAAATGCTGTTATAAATGACTCTTTCTGTACGACATAACGGTCGAGGTTATGTATCCAGAAATATCTTGTTAGCAAATTAGCTTCTATTTTATTTTATACAGGCACAACGAAGTATTTAAGCTATCTGGGTATCATTGGAATCAAATTCGAGTCATATACACAAACGCTATCGTATATAATGCCCTAATCGAAGCGAAGCAACAAACCTTCAACGCAGAGCTGTTTTGTTTACAACCGGAGCCATATTCTGAAATGCGCATGCGGACTGCTCTACTACGCTTGCCATGGACTCGTTGCTAAGAGACGGACGCCAAACGAACCAAGCTGTCAATCACACCTAAAATACTCCGCCTACTCATGTTTTATTGGTGGAATACATAATTCAAGGAGTAGCTACACATTCTATTGGATCAACCTGCTGTCACTCACTCCGACGCCACGCCCAGCCAAATGCGCTCAAGGAAACCAACGACACTGACAGGATTTCGTTCTCTTGTTTACTAACATATCGCGCAAGTTGCAAAGCTGTGGTTTGGTTCTGAGGATACTTTCGAGATGGTAAGTATATGTTAGGTTACTTTTAAAACTTTGTGAATGAATTCACGTCAGCATAAGCAATTAAACGGTTAATATGCTGTTTGTTAGCCTGAGCTGTTAGCTTGTTGGCGTTATTGTGGTGGAAAGTGTCGTTTACGTAAGCGAAATGAATGGCGAAAAATTGTGCGATTTATTTTATATTAGGAATGATATGCATTTATTGAGGTTCACATATTCCTAAGTGTTTCCGGTCTGAATCTAATTAATTAAATTGAAGTTCTGTGATTATGAAACTAATCCAGCTCTTACAGCCTCTCCCCAAATGTAAATTAGAGATTAGCATAATTTATGTAAATTGTTAACATGTCATTTAATTAAGTAACCTTTATTTAGCCTAACTTGCAAGTTGCAATCCAAGGAACAGCATACATAAATTGCTTAGAATAGCCTATATAGTGTAAGTTAAGTGTGCAGATAATTATAAAACTTGCTTATTTACAGTATACAAGAAGGAACACAGTATAGGCAACATTTGGGATGTGATCTGTTTATCATCCTCTGTTGCAACAAGGACAGTATTTTTAGTTTAAAGTCTGATTCTATGATTTTTTTGGTAACAAAACTCAGTCAGAAAGCAATGATAACACCCCCTGGTGGAAGCATGGCTGATTCTCTCTTCTTTCTGCTTTTATTTTCAAGGCTTCCAGTTTCAGGAAACCCAACACCACGGCGAACCAGCGAAAGAGAGCAGGTCCCAAACCAGAGCTGACCGAGGAACAAAAGCAGGAGATCAAAGAGGCGTTCGATCTGTTCGACACAGACGCGTCTGGAACGATAGATGTGAAGGAACTGAAGGTAGACGGGGTTTGAGACCCGTATCACTAATGATAGCTAATACAGATAAAGACATCTGAACTTAAGAAGTGGTAAATCTTGGAATGATCTAATCACAAAATGCCAGCTGAGTGACTAATCTTACTCCTTGGCTAATGAATTACTAATAGACTTTTATTACTTTTAATAGTCAAATATATAGACTATTATACATGCATACACAGGCATAATTAATTTTTTTCTTCAAATGTAATTTCAAGCATTTAAAGGGATACTTGACCATAAAATGAAAATTAAGTAATCATTTATTCACCCTACTGCTGTTCTAATGTCAGCATATGCTCTTTTTTTTATAAGGAGAATTAAAAAAAAATGTCCTGTCCACGTTTGTCCATATATGGCAGTGAATCGTGACCAGCATTTTATAAAAATAAAAAAAAGTGATGCAAAAGTCTCACAGAATGATCCGTGTCGTATATTCCAAGTGTCCTGGAGGTATACAATAGGGTTTTTAAAAAAAAAAAAAAAAAAAAAAAAACAAAACTGAAATTTAATGTATTATTTAAAGAAAATCCTGACCTTGGCCGTTGGTCTTCTGTGCACAACGTGCGTCTTCTTTTAGCGCCGCAGTTCACTCCGACTGAGACACAATTTATGAGAAATCAGGATTATTAAATACACAACATGAAGTACAATCCATGTATCTTCTCCTCTGTGGTGAATATATCCA
Source organism: Opsariichthys bidens (assembly GCA_037194245.1). Classification (NCBI taxonomy): domain Eukaryota; kingdom Metazoa; phylum Chordata; class Actinopteri; order Cypriniformes; family Xenocyprididae; genus Opsariichthys; species Opsariichthys bidens. The sequence goes on from CM074308.1 coordinate 9,185,582, forward strand.
TTGTGTTCGTCGTAACAAGAAGTTATCGAGGTCACATCTGTCAGCTGACAAATTAAAGGTGTTTTATTTCATGTCGCATATTTGTTAATCTTGATTTCTCGAGTTGGAGTGAACTGCGGCGCTAATAAAGTCACCACTTTTCACCAAACCCTATCATATACCGCCAGAACACCTGGAATATACGACAAATGTAACATCAGGGGCCTCGTTTATAAAACTTTGCATATAAAACTTACTAAAAGTGAACGTACGACATAAATCTAAAAATGGTGTACGCACAAAAGTTTTCAGATTTATAAAACCACGTGTTCGCCAGAACCTACGCAAAAATCCCTTTATGAATCCCAGCCGGCGGAAGATTGTCCGTACGTGCATCTTCCCGAAATCACCATATATGGAGCTTACAACGGCTCGTTTTACTATGCATGACCTCATCTGCATATCATTTCCATGCATCTACGTTTACACCATGTTAAAACCGTCAAAAGTACAAGACATTGGAAAATATTACACAGGGACTATAAATGCCATTTGTGCGACTCATATTACTAAAAGTGATCTAATATCCTTGTTGTTTTATAATAAATATATCAGAAATATGATAACAAAATTGTAGAAATCAAAAATCAAAAATATTTTTTGTAACAAAATCCACCATGAAAACAAAATTGTAGCTACAAAATAGCTTACTTTTCAGATTAAGTTTTTTAGAATAGAGTTGATTCATTCATTTCCACTGTGTTTTAATTGTTTTAAACAATTCGAATGAAATCTAATTCATTAAGGTGAACATCTTTTCGGATGTTCAGGCTGTTTTAGTGGAAACAGATGTAGGGAAACTATCTAAATCCATATCATTTGTGTTCATCTTCTGCATAATGACTTGATGTAATTTTAGGGCTTATGGCCATTAATAAAAGTGTAAATGTGTATATCAAAACGAAAACAGTTTCAAATTTTCCCGTCAAGTTTGTTTTTATAAATCCCATCGTTCGCGTAAGAAGCGGCGTACGCCTCTTTCAGGGCATCATTCTGTAAAACTTCTGCATCTTTTTATAAAGCTTGCTGCTGGTCGCTATTCACTGACATTATATGGACGAGTGCAAACACTTTTTTATTTTTGTGGTCCATTTCAGGGTGAACTATCCCTTTAAGACAAGAAAACACTATTACGGTACAACAGTTAACTAATACATTCTGAATGCATTTTTTTTTTTGTATTGTAAGTTTTCTGAAATGTCTAAATATGCAAATGAGGGATTATGTAATTAAATATGCACTAATTTGCATAAATCATAATTCCAGAGGAGAAATCTAAATAAAGCCAGGTTTAAAATCTTGTTTCATTTTGTTGACATTAGTCGTGGATTTTGGATTTCACTTTTAATCGCTCAGAAAAATACCATTTCACCATGTTTTTAGGAATGAAATGCTGTATGAAAAGAAACTTTAGAGCTTAAAAATGAGGTGAAAAAACGTGCTGGTTTTCAACAGACTGCTTCGCTTGTTGCCATAGGTTGCAATGAGAGCTCTGGGCTTTGAGCCAAAGAAAGAAGAGATAAAAAAGATGATCGCTGATATTGATAAAGAAGGATCGGGAGTTATCAACTTCAATGATTTCCTTTCTATGATGACACAGAAAATGGTAAGTCTGAAAGGGTTTGGTTTGGGGTTAATTGCATGTAATTATGCATAATGTCTAATTAGTACTACAGTAAATACATGTGACATATGTAACAATGACACTGTAAAATAAAGTGTTACCAAATAAACGAAGCTAAGATGAATAAATATTGTAAGAAATGAATCGCTCATTGTTGGCTCATGTTAGGTTACCGTTTTTATATTTCAGTTTTTTGTCAAGGCAACATTTCTAATTTGTATTTCGGTTTTTAAGATAATATTTATTCACGTTTATGTCTGTGAGCTCAATAATAATAATAATAGTTTTAGTTCACGATAACGACCTGTCATGTGTAAAATTGAATTATAATAGGCTTACTGTAGCGAAAAACACGTCTTGGAAGAAGGATTGATATATTGATTCATTATTTAAATTTTGAATAAAAAGTTACGTAGTGTACCTTTAAATTCCCAGCAAAAACAAAAATCTTGACGCCGTATACCGTTACTGTGATATAAAATTACTCATACTGGGATTTTGGTCGCACTGCCAACTCCTACACTAAATCGATAAGTGTGTCATTCGTCTTTCACAACAGAGCGAGAAGGACTCAAAAGAAGAAATCCTGAAGGCTTTCAGGCTTTTCGACGACGACTGCACCGGCAAAATCTCTTTCAAAAATCTCAAGCGAGTGGCCAAAGAGCTCGGGGAGAACCTCACAGACGAGGAGTTACAGGTGTGTCAGCTTCAGATGTGGGAAAATGCACACCAAAAAAGGATCTTCCTGTGTGTAAACCTCAAACAGATCAGCGTCTCTCCTAAGAATACGGCTGGTTAGTCCGTGGGTAGTAAATGACACAAGATCAGATAAGATTCCTCATCATGGAGGAACAGCGGACACCTTTAGGAAATACTGCTGTGTAACAACATGTTTGTGAAGAGTGCTTTTTTTTAACATGATTGTGTCTTGGTTTTTCTTTTAAACAGGAAATGATCGACGAGGCCGACAGAGACGGCGACGGAGAGATTAATGAGCAGGAGTTTCTGCGGATCATGAAAAAGACCAGTCTGTACTGAACCCCCCGTTACTGTCGCTAAAGCTATTATAACTGTAAGCCTCTTAAGGGAATCAAAGTGTTGTTTTGTGTTGCTTTCTTTCTTCTTTTTTTTTTTACAAGGTTGTAAAAATATTTTAATCTATACGTATTTTGTACACTATTAAAATAAAAATGTATTTGCATCCGTCCCGTCTATACAGACATATATATATATACAGACACACATATATATATACAGACATATATATATATATACACAGACACATATACATATATATAGACACGCATATATATATATATATATATACAGACACATACATATATACACACAGACACATATATATATACAGACACATATATATACAGACACACACATATATATATACAGACATACATATATATATATATATACACAGACACATATACATATATATAGACACGCATATATATATACAGACACATACATATATACACACAGACACATATATATATACAGACACATATATATACAGACACACACATATATATTTACAGACATACATATATATAGACACACATATATATATATATATACAGACACATACATATATACACACAGACACATACATATATATATATACAGACACATATATATACAGACACACACATATATATATATACAGACATACATATATATATATATACAGACACACACACACATATATAGACACATACATATACATATATATACAGACACACACACACATATACAGGCACATACTTATATATATACAGACACACATATATATATATACAGACACACATATACAGACACACACACATATATATATAGACACATACATATATATACACAGACACAAATATATATATATATACAGACACACATATATATACACACATACATGTACATATATATACAGACATATATATATATATATACACACACATACATATATATACATATGTATACACAAACACACATACAACACATTGTATACCTTATATATATACATATATTCTCTCTATCTATCTATATATATAGATATATATATATATATATATACACATCACATCACATTAAACAAAAACTTATAGCCCAAACATTAGATCATTTCTGAAACTGGACAGACACAGCTCAGGAAAACTGTTGGTATCGATGATACTGCTAACATCAATCAAGAAAATGGGTTTATGAAATTTCACTTCAAGTCATATTTATTCTCCTTTTTCTTATTATAGTGTAGAGCGAGACGAAACTGAAAAAAGTTCCTCCAGAACCACATTGTGGCATGTACCGTCACATGGGATTTTTCAGCCAGCAATGGATGCATTCTTAAAAATAAACCTCTAACACAAGTTGTTGAATGCGATAATTTAATTTAATTTAATTTAATTTAAAGTCCAGGATGAATCAAAGATCAAATCAAGAGTGTGAGTTTTGACCTCAGAATCACCTGATTGCACATCATTACTTTCGGTAACACTTTACAGTAATCTTTATTAATTTAATCTTAATCTTTGTTCATTTCAACATTTACTGACACATTATTAAGATCTTGTTAACATTAGTTAATGCACTGTGAACATGAACAATGAACAACTGTGTTTTCATTAACTAACATTAACAAAGATTAGTAAATACAGTAACAAAAGTGTTGCATGGTTAGTTTATGTTAGTTAATACATTAACTAATGTTTAACTAATCAACATTCTTGTAAAACGCTACCTGAATGTCTTTAACTGTCTCACAAATACAGTAAAACATAAGAAGTCAATAGAAAAAAGGTTTGTGAACAGGCCAAATAATGGTTAAATTAAAGTCTAAAACTCAAAAGAAGTGTTACAGTGTAAAAAAATTGACAATTTGCTTCATTTATAAACATATCAGAAAATGTGATGCATATGTCAGACAAATTTACTCAAAAGTGGTGACTATGTTGTTCTGTGGCTGATTTTTCTCCACAAGACACATAATTTGATCGTCCACATCTGAGAATCAAATTTTGCTTTAATGTGCTTTAATATTTAGGGTAAAATCCCTAACCCTCAAAAATGAGCAATGGTAAAAGTGAAGCAAACACCACTAATAATGTAACGTTTTTTTGAGCTAAAATGCAAATTCTATAGTTCCATATGTAGTATTATAATATAATTATTTCACTTTATTAACCACCAAAGGGTGTCTATGATATAAATGTATGGAGTAAATGTGTGTCTAAAAGCCTGTGAGAGCAGAAACATCCAAGACCATCATGCCACCAGAATGACTCAACCGATGCGAGAGAAATGAATGATACGTAAATGAAATGACTGAACGCAAACCCTGATGACTAAGGCATCAGTAAAAGTGATTTTGCTCTTTATGTCTAAAAGTGAAGCCACACATACGCCGCCTGACCCCAAATACAGGCTGAAGAATCTCCACAGCGAGCAACTACAGATTTAAAGAGTCAAAAATAACGAAATAGTGCAAATACTTGTGAGATAAACAGGATTTTAGTCACTGTTATTTTTTCCAAGCTCTCTGCGAACCACAGAGGCGTTAGCGGAGCTGCTTGCATCAGGGTGAAAGTTTGTTTACAAGTTTCAGACACCATAAATTCTCAATGGAAAGTAGGAAATGGTAAAGCTATGTACGTCAAGGTGTCAAAATTTCGACACTACCTCCGAATCTGAAGGTGGGATCGCTGATGGGTGTTTGATAACAGGCCGGAATGTGTCCATCTGTAACATCCCTTCTATTTTTAGCTTCTAAAAAACTGCTTATCAGCGGCTTAGATGTTTTATCTTCGAGCCATTTGAATCATGACGATTAAGCAAGTAAATGAAGTACTTTCTCTGAAACCAGAACTAAAATGGCGTCTCAAGCGTGTGTTTTTTCCCAAAATTGTTGTGAAACAGTCTTACGGTCTGTATTGTCTGCTTTTTGAATGAATCATCAAATTCATACATTTACAAAAAGTACCAAACTCTCAAGATATTGATACAGCAGAGGCTTTTTTGATATACCTTTTTTTGAATACAATAGCTCATTTTAGTGATTAATTATTAATTATTTATTTAGTATTTAATTTGGAGAATTTGCACTTTACTCGAGGTCTACTGAAACGGAATACTTCTTCTCTTATTTATTTGATATTTTCGAGAAATAAAATCTTTTGTTTTAGTCTTTCCGATTTCACGTCGACCTTCAAACTCTGCTTTTATCCAACAACGAGGCTCCATTTGTTTACATTAGTTAATTACCTTAGTTAATGTGAACTAATAATGAACAAATACTTCTTAATCATTTACTAATCATAGTAAATGTTTGTTATAACCTTTACTAATACATGATTAAAATCAAACTTTGTATCTGTTAATATTACTTAATGGACTTGAGCTGACATGAACTGAAAATGAAAAGTTAAAGATTAGCAAATACTATAACAAATGTATTGTTCATTGTTAGTTAATATTAGTTCATGTTAATTAATGGCACACTCTATAAAATACTGGGTTAAAAACTCAGTGAATGTTTTGTTTTAACCCAGGCAATGGGTTGTTTTAACCCAGGCAATGAGTTGTTTTAACCCAATGAATGGGTTGTTTTAACCCAATGAATGGTTGGTTTTAACCCAAGCAATGGATTGTTTTAATCCAATGAATGGGTTGTTTTAACCCAATGAATGGGTTGTTTTAACCCAATGAATGGGTTGTTTTAACCCAATGAATGGGTTGTTTTAACCCAGGCAATGGGTTGTTTTAACCCAACGAATGTATGGTTTTAACCCAATGAATGGGTTGTTTTAACCCAGCAAATAGGTGGTTTTAACCCAATGAATGGGTTGTTTTAACTCAGGCAATGGGTTGTTTTAACCCAACGAATGGGTGGTTTTAACCCAGCGAATGGGTGGTTTTAACCCAGCGAATGGTTGGTTTTAACCCAAGCAATGAGTTGTTTTAACCCAATGAATGGGTTGTTTTAACCCAATGAATGAGTTGTTTTAACCCAATGAATGGGTTGTTTTAACCCAATGAATGGGTTGTTTTAAACCCAATGAATGGTTGGTTTTAACCCAAGCAATGGATTGTTTTAATCCAATGAATGGGTTGTTTTAACCCAATGAATGGGTTGTTTTAACCCAATGAATGGGTTGTTTTAACCCAATGAATGGGTTGTTTTAACCCAGGCAATGGGTTGTTTTAACCCAACGAATGTATGGTTTTAACCCAATGAATGGGTTGTTTTAACCCAGCAAATAGGTGGTTTTAACCCAATGAATGGGTTGTTTTAACTCAGGCAATGGGTTGTTTTAACCCAACGAATGGGTGGTTTTAACCCAGCGAATGGGTGGTTTTAACCCAGCGAATGGTTGGTTTTAACCCAAGCAATGAGTTGTTTTAACCCAATGAATGGGTTGTTTTAACCCAATGAATGAGTTGTTTTAACCCAATGAATGGGTTGTTTTAACCCAATGAATGGTTGGTTTTAACCCAAGCAATGGATTGTTTTAATCCAATGAATGGGTTGTTTTAACCCAGGAAATTGGTTGTTTTAACCCAATGAATGGGTTGTTTTAACCCAGGCAATGGGTTGTTTTAACCCAATGAATGGGTTGTTTTAACCCAACGAATGTATGGCTTTAACCCAATGAATGGGTTGTTTTAACCCAGCAAATAGGTGGTTTTAACCCAATGAATGGGTTGTTTTAACTCAGGCAATGGGTTGTTTTAACCCAACGAATGGGTGGTTTTAACCCAGCGAATGGGTGGTTTTAACCCAGCGAATGGTTGGTTTTAACCCAAGCAATGGATTGTTTTAATCCAATGAATGGGTTGTTTTAACCCAGGAAATTGGTTGTTTTAACCCAATGAATGGGTTGTTTTAACCCAGGCAATGGGTTGTTTTAACCCAACGAATGGGTGGTTTTAACCCAGCGAATGGTTGGTTTTAACCCAAGCAATGGATTGTTTTAATCAAATGAATGGGTTGTTTTAACCCAGCAAATAGGTGGTTTTAACTCAATGAATGGGTTGTTTTAACTCAGGCAATGGGTTGTTTTAACCCAACGAATGGGTGGTTTTAATCCAGCGAATGGGTGGTTTTAACCCAAGCAATGGATTGTTTTAATCCAATGAATGGGTTGTTTTAACTCAGGCAATGGGTTGTTTTAACCCAACGAATGGGTTGTTTTAACCCAATGAATGGGTTGTTTTAATCCAATGAATGGGTTGTTTTAACCCAACAAATTGGTTGTTTTAACCCAATGAATGGGTTGTTTTAACCCAGGCAATGGGTTGTTTTAACCCAATGAATGGGTTGTTTTAACCCAATGAATGGGTTGTTTTAACCCAGGCAATGGGTTGTTTTAACCCAATGAATGGGTTGTTTTAACCCAATGAATGGGTTGTTTTAACCCAGGCAAAGGGTTGTTTTAACCCAATGAATGGGTTGTTTTAACCCAGGCAATGAGTTGTTTTAACCCAATGAATGGGTTGTTTTAACCCAATGAATGGGTTGTTTTAACCCAGGCAATGAGTTGTTTTAACCCAATGAATGGGTTGTTTTAACCCAATGAATGGGTTGTTTTAACCCAGGCAATGGGTTGTTTTAACCCAATGAATGGGTTGTTTTAACCCAATGAATGGGTTGTTTTAACTCCAAATAATTGTTTTAATTCCATATAATTATAATGCCAAATGAACAAACCTGTACCAAAAAGTAATATGGTATCGTATGATAATTCCACACTGGCACTAAATGATTACAGCGTTCATAAACAAAGCTATTTACATGGTGCTTCCAGATATTGAGCTTTTTATTCTCATTCAGTACCATCCTTTCATAAGTGCACTGAACGTCCTTTCTTCCCCCCACAAGTTAACTATTTAAATGACAAATAACACACACATAGTGTAAAGGCCGGCTCTTCTCAGGAATCTCCCATGTTGCTTTGCAGCTCAGTGCAACCGTACCCTGCATGATCTTATGCCCCGCTCTTATAGGAAAATTAGCTTTGAAGTCAGAAATAATACTCCCACATATGGGCCTCTGGACAGAAACTTGTGTCTTGTTTCCTCTACATCTCTGCGTTTCCATAACAACATTGTTTTCAGAAGCGGCGATCAGTTAACCCCTAAATGCCAAGGAAATGTCACTGCTTCAGATATGATAATAAAGTGTTAATTGAGTGCGAGACCCCTTTAGTTTTCAGTCAGACACCAAACCGCTCGCACTGTAAAGAGCCGAGGCTGACGGCATGAACTGGTACGTACATCTTTGTTCATGTTTTGTTTTGGCCTGTTGTTGTGTAGAAATAGCATAGATTGACTGTGAGAGGGTCCCATTGTGTCCAGTCAGTTTAGTGTGGCGAATGTTTGAGCTGATGTTGTAACAAACTGCAATGACAATCAGTGTCATTTGGTGTATGTATACAGAATTTATATTTTTATATCGTGCATTTGTATGTTTCTGATTTAAACTGTCTGCAGTGCTTTAAACACACTGAATAATGAAGTACTGATGTACCTGTGGCGCAAAGAAAGGGCGTGACTTGCTCTCTCTGTTCTCTGAGAGTGTGAAAGTGGAATTACCTGAGAGAAGGAACATCTACGTCATTCATTTAAATGCATATTTCTTTTCATTTCTTGAGCCCAAAAAAGGTTTGTGATTTCTGGAGTGTAACTGCTGTTCATGATGTAATATTTGAGGCATCTTACATACACCTTCATATAGATTAAATATTCACATGTTATTGTAACACAAACGCTTAAATGCTCACATATTATTATTATTTAAGGCATAGAGAGATATTTTACATATATTAATTTAAAAAAAAAAAAAAATATATATATATATATATATATATATATATATATATATACACACACTATATGCAGATTTAAACATATATATATATTATATTGATTACAAATATATATATATATATATTTTTTAATGAACATACAAATAATATAATGAAATATATATATGCTATTTACAAACATGTAAATATATATATATATATATATATATTTTCTATTAATATCTACAAGTAACGTGATAAATGATATATATTCAATTCGTGTCCAAGTTATGTATTTCAGAATTGTACATATACAAATCATGCATCATGCAAATTTAGCATTAGTGCTTGATTCATGTTTTGATTCATGTAATTGTCTATATAGATTTATATGTATCTAAATCTATCTAAAATATAAAGCTTTAATATATATTGTACATTTATTATTAAATTTCCTTTTTTTAATTTTTAATTACATCTACAAATAATATAATAAATAATACATATGTAATTAAAAAAAAAAATATATATATATATATATATATATAAACAAATATATATTTATTATATATAATTATGAATTTTGTATTTTGATGCACTTGGACGCCCTTTCGTGCATGTGATATTTTAGTGTACAGTCGAGAGCAGTTCAGTCAGAAAGTTCTTCAAAAAGACCAATTCTGCTTTAAATATCAACACAAACATTAATCATCATGGCATCTGATTCTCCAGATTGAGAAGTAGGACACAAGGAGCCACACGCTCCATAGCCAGGGGTAAACACACAGCGCCTCTATTCCCAGCGTACACACGGCCAGGTCGGCCGTCCCCCGCCCACATCGCCCTATCTTCCTGTGCTCTTACCGTAATATCCGCAAAATCGACATGTCTCGCTCTCAGTCTGAATAAGCCGGAAAACTGATTCACCTGTGTCCTTGCACATGCCCCCAATATCAGCCGCTTGAGTGAGCCGTTGCCTTCAGCTGGCTTCGGTCTGCATCCACGGCGGCACTGAAGGTTGTTGTGTCTGCGAGTCTGCTGCTCTGGAGAGAAAGTGAAAAAGTCAACTCACAACCTACACTGACATGCAACTCTCTGTGCACAGCCAGCTTCATGCTAATGTACAGTGAAGAGGCCCACGTATTGAGCTGAGAACAGAAAATGCAACAATATGGCTCACGTGATGAATAAACTCTCAAGAAATAAGCACATGGCCAGAAATACTGACACAAAACTCTCACATAACTGATCGTAACATTTTAAGTCTCTCTATAGGCCATTGAAGAAATTACAAGTGTTGATACAAGTGCATATTCATATATGCCAAGTTAATTTGTGCGTCTCTAGGTCAGGGGTGTTTTTTCAGTCACCTTTGAAAGGTGAATTTTAATGAAAAATAAGCAATGACTAAACATGACGAGGGAGCCTCGAAACATTTACTCACCAGATGACATTTCAAGTTGAAAAATCGCAGAACTGATAGTTGATCTAAAGCACTCCAATCCATGTCTTCCCGCTTCAGCTTTTCACTAGTTGCTGTTGTGATTGTGGGACGTTTTACTCTGTAGAAAATATATTGTTGTTGCAATTTGATGCTGTTATTGTTGTGACTCTGATTCTATGCCTTAAAAAAAAATCCGTTTTGAAATAATATTTACGTTTGAAAACTTTACAATCGAGTCTCATATGCTAAACAATAACCGATATTTTTTGTAAATTATAATTAAATATTGATTACGATAAAAAAACAAAAAAAAAAAAAAAAAAAACGGGACGTACCTTTAATGACGCATTGGGTTGTGCAAACAGGCTGATATGGGAGGTTCTTATTCACATCCGCCATGTTGTCACTATCATGTGACCTACCGCTTCACTGCCATTCACAAATCCTCTCCCGTGGCCTCATGGGAAAGTAAAGTGTCCACCGTATGCACGCTTCAAAATCTCGCCGGAAGGTAGTTTTACGAGTGCTGTGAATTCAGACATCGTTCTTTTGTGGCATTCTGTTTTTCGCATTCCATATATTAGGGAAGCATGCAATTGCGGATGCGGCCACTATGAGTCTTACCCACAAGAGAGCGGGAGGGCGCTTCTCAGTTCCTTTCTATTTGTGCATCCTCATTTATCCATTATATCCGATGATGGACAAACGGAAAACAAACGAGGACGGAGGAATCGAAGAAAGATGTACAATGAAAAGTCACTCAAGAGTCACGTTTCTTGAATGCAAAAATCGATTCCTAATCAAGCTGTTACATTTATTTTTGATTTAATTCGCATTTTTAAAAATAATTATTCAAATCTGTCGAATTCATGCAAAAATGCATGGAATGCACCTGTTTCGCGGCTCGATCCTCCTCAAGATTTTTGCAGTTGGGTCTCAATCAGCTCCCTAGTTCAATAGTCAGAGACTCAGCCATAAGCCCCGCCCCCTTTAGTTACCGTCGCTACGTCCGACAAGTCACGCGCTCTCACGCCACACATCATGTTCTCACGAAGTGAAAAATACATCGGAGCAAAGAGGACACTGACAACGTATGAAAACAGTTTCATATTTAATATATCGTCATTTTTTAAAAGAAGTCGAATCAATAAACAGCGTCTAGTGTGTGTTTAATCGCTGTCGCTCCTCGATCGTCTCTTCAGTTCATTTATAGCATCAAATAAACATGAATGAACATCAGAAGGAATGTTGTTTCAAGACGTGATTCAAGTTCACCAACGTTAATCTACTGACTCCCCTGACCGCTGTGACGGACACAATGGCGGATTCGGGGTTATGATTGGTCAGACCGCCTGTCAATCAAACTGTTTGAGAAGGGTCAATTGCTCCGTGAAAACAGGAAGCATTGATGCTCAGGTTGAGTTTGAAATCGCATACTTTCTTGAATAGATACTAATTTTGAGTAAGTAATTACTTCACAGCCTCTAAAAAAAGTACGTTCTATATAGTGTGAATGTGTGCAGTAATGTAATCGACATCGGCCGTGTTGTCATTACCATGTCGCTTCACTGCCATTGTCAAATCCTCTCCCATGGCATCACGGGATAGCAAAATGTCCATCGTATGCACGCTTCAGAATCTCACCGAAAGCAGTAGGTCAATCCGGGGACTTTTCACCTACTGTGAATTAAGACAAGCTTTTTTTGTGCCATTCTCTACAGTAGGGAAGTGTGTGATTTCGGATGCAGCCCTGGTTTTTGTTTCAATTCATTTAAATTCCCCATGAAATCAAAACTGAGCATTCTAGCTTTTTGTGGCAGTATTTATAGTAAGTGATTTATCCAGATATTGCATTATTATAAATGATTTATCTTTGCACATATTATTGTTTTAAATAACTTTTTAAATCAAAATAACTAGAGCTCAGATGCAAAACCCTCTGAGGGGCCGTTCACAGAAGGAGATTTTCTATTCCAATGCGCAATTTTTCCATTGTTTTTCTATGTCAACATGCGCTAGAAGGACGTGCATGACCGTTACGCTGGCGTCTCGCACATGAGCGCCGCGTTTTAAAGACGCAGTGTCAAGTCAAAAGAATTGCATGTTTTACACAAAGTGTTCAATGCTCATCAATGTCAGTTCCAAACCAGTGGACCAATCAGAAGAACTCGGAGGCGGGGCAAGCGCCGCAGGCTTCCGTTTACAGTAGCAAGTTGGCATGGCAACTGCTTTATTTGCCATCGCGTCTCGAGACCCTTGCGTTGTGCTCTGCGCTTTTTTACAAAACCATTCCTGAGCAGTGCCTTTAGCGTTTTTAGATGCAAAGATTACACCCCCTTAGTCTGTCTGACATGTTTTCTTTTAAATGAGCTTTTTTACGAGGCTTAGGTTCAGTAATTTCACTTTAATGGCAGTTGCGTTATTTTCAGAAATGTCACTTTAGTCAGTTCATTGGTATTTAACAAATTTGGCTGCAAAACCAGCTAAGTCCAACTCTTTGGACGTCGAGACATATGAAAACGTCCGTCTGTTGTGTTTACGGTCACTGCCACTGTAACGACGGACAAAACATCATGAAAACGTCCAGCTCGGCGGTCAAAAGAGGCTCACACGCACACCGTCATTTCATCTCGAAATCAATCATATGATTCGATTCGTGTCTTCTAATTGGCTCTTCTGTGGCTTTTGCTGACAAAGGGAAGAGGTTTTTAGCTGCTTTCGCATCTGAAGTCTTCATCTCGTCTCTTCTCTGATGACGAGGGCGGGGCCACCTGTCACTCACAGCAGATCCACCAATAGCAAACCACCGCCATCCAATCAATTCCAGATAAAATCAAGCCCCGCCCTACATTTGCTCTTGTTCCAGAAGTTGTTCCAGTTTCACTCGGATAGGGAAGAAAAGACTAAAGAACGCAGCAATAATGAACTAAAAGCTGGTATAAACGTAGCTCTATTCGGTGCGAGAAATACAGTACAGAAATTTTAAATACTCTGTTTGAAAGACGTTTTCATCCTCTATTTTCTACTGCCAAATAAAAACGGGACAGAATCGTCTTTCGACATGAAGTCGCGATAGTCTTTTCTTTCCGACTGATATATCGGAGTAAACCAGATAAAGAACAAATGCAGGGCGGGGCTTGATTTTGTCTGTGTGGAATTGATTGGATGGTTGCGGTTTGCTATTGGTGGATGTCATGTGAGTGACAGGTAAGCCCCGCCCTCGTCATCAGAGAAGAGAGGAGATGTTCTGATTCAACATTACGAGGAACACAGATAATTCATTTATAAGGTGGTTTCACCAGAGATGTGCAACAATGAATGAATGGAAACATTCAAATGAATGGTCTGTTCAGTCGAACATTGCCTTAAAATATATAATATAATAATAATTTTGTGAAATATACAATACGCATCAAATCCCGTAAACACACAGTGTGAATCTGTAATGCATGTTTAGGCAATTAACGATCCGATTTTCCCAAAGATGTCTTCATGCGTGCTAAAGAAAGGAATATCTTTTGTGTTTTGTTTATAAGATCATTCATATAGTTCAGAAGTTCTCAGCTCGGTTATATGTCATCTGAATACGAATGAGTCACTCGCTGTCATGCAGTGAGAGCAAATTGCAAAAAAAAAAAAGGTTAAATGTTCCCCTGTTCTGACTAACCATCTATAAGCGCTAGTAAATATGCATATATGGTATGGAGTAGAGCATGTCAGTTAACGTATTATAGTTTTTGTTCCTTATGCATGTTCCTCGTTGACGTATGTGCAGCATTTAAACACAAAGTTCCTGATTTATAGCAGCTTCAAAAACCGTAAACCATAACGTGACTCAGTCAAGTCAAAACAGTTCGGTCGAGCGTGAGTCAATTTGTTTGTTTAGTGGGATGAATGGCATTTTAATGCAACCGTCACCTCAATATCAGCATACGTGAACCTCCTCCACAAAACAAACAAGTTCTGGACTCTCAGATATTAGAGAAAGACCGTAAGGTTTGAGGAACCTTGCCGAAGATCTGTTTCAGTGCAGGCTCTGATATTCAAATCATGTGGTTCAAAATGTTGTTTTAACAGAAAAACAGTGAGTAAGAATTCTGTACAGAATTTTGCTTGGTTTCATCTTTTGATGGAAATATGGCAACAGAAACTGACTCATAACTTGAAATATTCTCTCTATTTTACCCGTAGGTTATCTTTGATCAACGTTAGGGTCTTTCCCACATTCAAGCAAAGATTCTTGATTTTTTTTTTTTTTTTTATAGAGTTTTAGAAATTCAACTTTTTAATGCATTTTGCCTGCATGCGAAGTTTGTGTCAGATTTTGTGCTGCGGTCGATTAAACGGTCGAAATACATAAAGGCACATTTTCCTTCGATGGAAATATTGAGCATCGCCTTTTAAGGTAAACAAAACCGTTCTCTCCATCTCTTTCTGTCATCTTGCCTCAGACACTTTTCCACTGCATCGCATTATTTTTGTATGCAAATACGGTGTAAGAATTTGGGACTTTTGTGACGTTAGTCATCACAAATTAAAAGTTTAAAATGAAACACTTTTGTTCTTGCAAAAAAAGAACGAGACTTTGACGTTAACGAAAACAATATGAAATACTTTTTCTGCTTATGGAACTATGCGTGCAAGACTATACCCATTTATTTATCAATTATATATATATATATATACAGTCATGTGGAAAGAAAATGACACCCTTTTGAATTCTATGGTTTTGAGTATCAGGACATAATAAGGCCCGTATGTATAAAACTTCTCAGAAATGCTCTTTGACTTGAGTGTTAAAAATTTCTAGGACTTTTATAAAGAAGCTAAAAGCAACTTTTAGTAAAGTCTAAAACTGATTCTTAAGTGCATCAACTACATTGATGTCAAATCAGCCAATAGTGAGCCTGCAATTGTGACGTCACACCAATCATTTCATGCAATTAACGTTTATAAAATCATTAACATGCTTTAATGATTTTAAAAATATCTTTGCATTGTGCAAAAACATCAAAAATTAGTATTAAAGGTGTGGAATGTCTCCTGATTTACAACTGGAGAATGATGTGACGTCAACGGAAACATTTAAAAGCGGCTCGTTTTCGCCACACGTTTTGACGGTCATAGTAGTGGCCAAAAGGGAAATTCACATCTTCGCCCTTAGTTCAATTATTTTTTTTAAATGTGTTAAAATAGGAAAGCATGTTGTATAGCTGTGCTTGGAGTCGACTGCTTTATTTGTGATAATGATAATGAAATTATGAACACATGTCAAAATAAACTGAATATGTCTCTGCTTTTTTTTTTTTTTCAGAAACCTGTAGCTGTAGTTTGGCTTTTTTTTGCCAGATAAATATCTTTGCTAGTTCGTTTTATTCTTGCCTCATATTTTAAAACGTTTAAATAACATAAATTTAAGAAATAAATATATTTTCCTGCATGCAAAACTGCTTAAACCACAGCTTCCTCAAACTCAAAGTGAAATCATTTAACATGTTAACTGAGGCCTGTCGAGTTGTATTTACCTCATTTTTAGACCAGATGACCATAGACCATAGAATTCAATACGGTGTCCCTTTTTTTGTCTTCACACAACTGTGTATATATAAACGTGATTAAAAATTATAATCGTAAAATTAGCAAGTCTTGCAGGTAAATAAAGAAGTCTTCTAATATAATATCTAAAAGTGCATTTTTGTTTAGTGTGAATCACTGTTTCAGTATTTTCTTCATCAGCCACATAAAACTGATCAGTATCTCCACACCTAAAGTCAACATGAAACAAACAACATTCATATAAAGTGGCATGTTGCCAAGGAAAGAATATTCAGCTGCAACAACAACAAAGCAGGCCAGGATTTGATGATATCCGTCAGGAAATGATTGGATTGAGATGGGTAAAAGATCATTGATTTTTCAAAAATGCTCATTTCCAGGCCTACATTTGCAGAACTGCGCAGATCATTCATAAACTTCTGCATATTTTTTTTTTTTTTTTTGCAATATTTCAGCTACAGTAATTTGATTATGCTATATTTACCACACTTTACCATGTTAAACCTTATAAAGCCTACAAATGTCTATAAATCAACATCATAAAAACTTTGTTTCTCACAATCTATAGTTTTTTAGCGAGTTAAAGTCTTTTAGAGTAATTGTACAGACGTGTTCCATCAGTGTCTTTTTGCTGTGAACTCTTTACTGATTTTTATGCATAATTAATGTTGTTAGTGATATTTAAAGATGAACATTTACTGTACTGAAGCAACTTATTTTTACTCGATTATCCAAACATTTTTTATGAAAAAATTATACATTGCATTATGTTTTAAAACTACAGAGCTTTGATCATAAAACTAAGAATTTAAAAATCTAAAAGTCTGTTATTTTGTTACAAAGATCTCTTTGATTTACATCACAAGCATCAGTATCTTACTACTTTTTGTCCATATAAATATCAGTATAAATATAGTATATTTTTGCTCAGTTTGAGGTGTTTTTCTCTATATCATGGAATACTATATTACTATTATTATATCATACTACACGAGCCATTAAAGTTATATAGTATATAACATGTACAGTATATATATATATATATATATATCAGGCATAACAACACATATCCAGAAAGTTGATGTTAGAAGCAGGAAAACGGGCAAGCGTGAGGATTTGAGCGAGTTTGACAAGGGACAAATTGTGATGCTATCCGACTGGATCGGAGCATCTCCAAACCTGCAGCTCTTGTGAGGTGTTCCCGTCTGCAGTGGTCAGTGTCTATCAAAAGTCACGGGCGGCCGAGGCTCACTCATGACGTGTGGTCCGATCCAACAAACGAGCTCCTGGAGCTCGAATCGCTCAAGAAGTTAATGCTGGTTCTGATGGAAAGGTGTCGGAACACACAGAGCATCGGTTGCGTATGGAGCAGAATAGCTCATGCTGACCCCCGTCCACCGCCGAAAGAGCCAACAGTGGAGCATCAGAACTGGACACGGAGAGTTTTCTTACGGCCGTGTGCGTCTGGAGAACTCGTGGCACCAGGATGCACTATGGGAAGAAGGCGAGCCGTGTGATTGTTTGGTCAATGTTCTGCTGGGAAACTTTGGGTCCTTCATCCCTGTGGATGTTACTGTGACACGAACCTCCTACCTAAGCTTTGTCCAGACCATGTACAGCCTTTCATGGAAACGGTGTTCCCTGGTGGCTGTGGCTCTTCTAACGCTCCTGACACAAAGCAACAATGGTTCAGGAATGGTTTGAGGACCTCCAAATTCCCCAGATCTCAATCCGATCGAGCATCTGCGGGATGTGCCGAACAAACAAGTCCGATCGCAACTTACAGGACTTGTAAACATCTTGGCGCAGATCCCACAGAACACCTTCAGGGTCTGGAGGAGTCCACGCCTCGACGGGTCAGGGCTGCAAACGGACCGACGCAATATTAGGAAGGTGGTCATAATGTTA
The DNA here is from genome assembly GCA_037194245.1 of Opsariichthys bidens. NCBI lineage: Eukaryota > Metazoa > Chordata > Actinopteri > Cypriniformes > Xenocyprididae > Opsariichthys > Opsariichthys bidens. The sequence goes on from CM074308.1 coordinate 9,203,961, forward strand.
CGCCTGATGGGTGTATAGTACATAACAGTCAACAAAAACAGATATATGCAAACTATATATATATATATATATGTGTAATAGTGTAATGGTTTAATAAACTGTTCCATTTAAAAATGAATGTGAAAATATTCCAGCATATTCCATCAAGCCTTCTTATTGGTCCTCATGCTTCCCACACTTCTGGGTTTTCACATTTTTTCATCATCAGCCACAGAAAACACAGATCTGCATCAGTCAACTTTGACATGTTTTATGTATGTCATGATATCGATGTCACCCCTAGACCCCCTCCCACGTAAACCCACACGCTCATTGTGCTTTCCAGGTTGAGGGAAACGATTCAGATCGAGACATGACTGACAGAGGAAAGTTTCGAATCATGCCATTTTCACCTTGAGCACAAATGACTTCCATGTTCCTGCTGAAGGGAGGAATCCCCAGCGCGAACCTGTCCTGTCTGGGGGTCACTAGGGCCTTCCCCTGCCGCCATGACTCTATGGGTATGACAACCGCTAACCTCCGCCCACCACTTCCTGTTCAGAGCGGCCCACGATTGGCCGGCGGAGGGGTTCTTTCACAGGGACACTGTGATCTCATTTCCTGTTCTGTGATGTCGAGCCATCGCGTCTTTCGTGACACTGCGGAACTGAAGCCACAAGCTGTGTTGTTTTAGTATCATTGAGTAATATGCACAAATAATCACAAACTTTTCTTTTTTGGTGTGTGCAGTATTTAATATTTACATTTATTAATATGTATTTTTATAGTTGGTCATTTTTAACATATGCCTTTTTTTATAGCAGTTTTAGCTTTAATTATTTTAGTATATGAAGTTAGACTAAATGAAAATGATGCGTTATATAAAATTGATTTTATTTCAAGCAACGGAAACGTGCTTTTTTTTTATATATATATATATCGATTGTTGTATTTTTAGTTTAGGGGGAAGTTTTAGTTATTTTTAAGTTTTTGTCATTATTACTAGTTAATACCGCAATTTTTAATCTTTTTCTTTCAGCTTTAGCTTATTTTAGTACATCAAATTTTATGTCATGGTTTTAATTTTAGTGAACCATAATAACCAAATGGTCATTTTCAGGGTCTATTCTTATCTTACAAGATGAAAAGTACATTAAGCTTCCTGTTTTTGTCTATAATCAATATGGTTTGTGTGGGAAGCCGCAAAGTAAAAAGCACCTTTGTCATATACACTTGTGCTTGATGATGCTGCACCTATTTTCACACACACACACACACACACACACACACTGATGCTGATTCAGAATGAGAAGAGGAACTGACAGCATTTTTAGTTTCCTGCCAAGTGTGCAGAAAGTCTGGGTCAGGTTCACACACACATAGAAACACACACACACACACACACACTGCATCCGTACACCCCCGCGCACGCGCCTCTCGATTACATCTGTCAACTGACAGTCATGACGAAGACCAATGGAAAAGTAAATTACTCATTGTAAAAGCTCGACTTTCCAATTCTCCACAGAGAAGCGGTTTTGCTCCGTCCTCAAGGATACTTATATAAAGGTGATTGTGTACCTGTTGACAGTATGAAGGACATCAATCCAACTAGCTTTAGAGAAGCAACTTTGCCGCTTAAACATGAAGACGTCTGTGTGTGTTCTGTTCGCAGTGGCGTGTTGGGTCGCTTCGCAGGCAGAGGAGTCGCCGATGCAACTCACGCTCACCAAAGTTATGAACGACCTCAAGAAGATTAATAAAGGAATGGTAAGTTGGTTTACACAGATGGGATCTGCAGCATTCCTTTTATTTTTATCGATTTCAAATCCAACTTTTTTCTTCTTTTCTCCAAAAAGGACCAAAGTGCAATTTTGGTGCACTCACCCACCACCAACAATCTGAAGGTAAGAAGCTCATTTTCTGACCTTCTGCTCCGTTACCCCACGATCAAAGAAAGCCAATGTTTGGACGACCACATAATTAGGGTTATTGTTTCATCACGGTTTCTGGATGACTCAGAGATTCGGCCAGCCGTGATATAGACGCGCTTCTGTCATTACGCGGCCCACCTCGTACAGAGCGGTTTCGGTTCAACGCGCTGCAGACGGATTGATTTTCGAACGCGTTCAGAACGTGTGGGTTGATCTCGTCCGATCGAACGGCGTTTCGATGAATCCGGTTTGCTGAGCTGAAATCAGTACAGAAATCACAACTTTTAGTCACGCTTTTCTTGGCAAACACCCTCTAGTTTTGCAATTGCTCTTTTTTTTTAGATTAAAAGTCATTTCGTGTCAGGAGAAAGTTTGCTTCATTTAGGAGAAATCTCATGAGTAATTTATGACTGAAAGCAGAGCAGATTTGGCATTTCACAAAAAGCTCCATCTAGGGTTCTTAAACGATTATTCTAGAACGGTTATTTCATGCTTTTTTCGAGGGATAAAGTACGTTTTCAAGCTGCTTAGTTCATGAAACGTAATTAAAAAGAATTCATTGACACTGAATCCATCTAATCAACCCCTGAAAGCGCTTGATGGAATCATTTAAGATTCTATTTAGAACCTTTTCTTCTGCGGCTGCGGCTGCGGCTTATTATTAGTATATACATTTTCACGGTTACATTTGTTTCGTAACGGCTTCTTAATGAAAGTGGCAGTTTCTGTGCACTCTTCAACAGAAAACGTTTTGGGTTTTGCATGGAAAGAAAGAGTTTCCTCATTGTTTCTGTGAAAACTGCTTAATGAGCAGAAGGGAAATTTGGAGTCATGATGTATAGATTTCTGCATGCAATACCGACAGGAAGAGAGAGCGAGAGAGCGAGAGAGAGAGAGAGAGAGAGAGAGAGAGTATTGTTGGGTAGTTTCAGAAAACAGATATCGAGAGGCTGAACTCGAGAAGTTAAATTGTGTTCAACTTTTGTTTCTTTCAACAGGACTGCTGCATTAAAGCTGCTCTGGAGTGTTTCAAGTCCCAACTGATGAAACTGAAGGTCACTGGTGACAAACCTGTAAGGTCACAGCAGAACATCTCCAGAGAGGTTCTCAAACCAGTCATCGTGAGTGTGTGTTTATTACGTCTGCTGCTCACTGCATGGAAATGCACGCATGGTTATGAACAGACATACTCATTGATGTATTCATTTGTTCTTTATTTTCACAGCTCAATAATTTGCCCAGTTGCAATGAGGTAGAAGGTGAGAAAAAGGTGAGAAACACAAAGAAAATTGTACACACTCTTAAAATATAAAGGCATCAATAGTTCCATGAAGAACCATCAACATCCAATGGAACCACTAAAGGTTCTTTACAGTAGACAAAAATGGTTCATTTCACTGAAATGTTCTTTGGGGAACCAAAAATGTACAAAACACCCTTTTGGAGCCTTCAATTTTTTTAAGAGCGTTTACATGTTAAAAAAATAAATAAATATGACCGCATACAATTCTGACTTGTTCTACAATGTTCTGTTTCAGTGCAAATCATGCGAATCCTACAGCAAGGTCACCAGCAAAATGTTCGTGCAGAACTTTCAGACTCTTCTTCAAAAGGTCAGTCCACTGAACGTCCCTGAATTTCTTTGCATGACCAAAATGGAGATAAACATTGATGAAACGACCTAAATACGTCAATTCATACCGACAAAGTGTATGTGCACGGGTTAAATCGAGCTCTCTAAGTTGCATGTTTTTGCGAGAGACCCACTGGCCGAGCGGTGCTTTTCTCTGAATGGAAAAGATCCCTCAGAAACCATGAACAGAGATAACAAGCGCCGTCTAACGACCTACTTTCCTTTTTCTAGATCTATGCCAGTCAATCGTAGACACGAGAAGGGTGAAGAGACGATACGACACTACCCACCTACCCGCGGCAGAGAACAGTCTGCTCCTGCTAATCTATTTATTGATTATTTATTGATTATTTTCTTGTTTGTTTGAACTGGGAGATCTGTTAAAGGATTGCTCGTGTCATTGACGTGTTTTTTTAGGAACAGGGCGGCGAATGTTTTGAAACGGTTTTAGGATGTAAAATGTATCATCTTTGTTTTACCGTCACCTTGTGGCGAGATCTCAGCACTGCCTTCAGTACAGCCCTGTTCCTGGAAAGATTCAGTAGGGTGCTTTCCCTGATGAAGATCCATCCGTATGCAACAACACAAGGGCCTTCGCAGGAAATCTTTGTCAGGAAAACCACTCCTATTGATAACATGTTACCAATGTATCTTTAAAACGCAGATACACACTTATTATTATTATTATTATTATTATTATGTCTCACAATGAGATGCATGTTTTTTTGGATGATATTTATTTGACATTAAAATATTCCTTCATGTTTACATCATGGCTGTGGAAGTTATTTGGGGTGGACATTGAATTATCTTTGTACGTGAAGGCTGACAGTAACACGTTTCACGATTGCCGAATCTCCATTCTCTGAACCAAATTCTCAGAGGCTTAAACCCATTTGTTGAATAAATCACTCGCTCTGAAATGGACGGAAACGAGGATGAGGAAAGAGCGGTGGAGAGTATTGTCGAGCCTGGATCCTGGTTCTTTGTACGTCACTAACTCCGTTATCTCATGACGATTTGGCACGATCTTGGATTGTTCGGTTCTCTTCGACGGTCTGTGAACATGACGGGCTTGTAGCCTGAAGGTTGCTGGTTCGATTCCCATGCCAGTGGGGATTGTGAATGAACATCACTCCTTCCATACCATAACTAACGTGCCCGTGTAACCCCTAATTGCTCCCCTTGTAAATCGCTTTGGATAAAATGTAATTGGTAATGATTAGGGGAGTGACGAGATCTCGCGAGACTAAAACGTGACGAGACTTCTCGTCGAGGTGAAAAGTTGTCTCGTGGTGCTCTCAGTGCGAGGGTGAAATTATTATTCAAGATGCCCCCGCCACTTTCAAATCGTTTGTGTGGAAACATTTTGGTTTTTGGCGCAAGAATAACACACAAGACACAAACAACGTGAAAACATTGTAAGAAAACTATGCCGTACACCTCGGCCAAGGTTGCACAGACTCTTAGGGGCCGTTCACATATCGCGCGCATTTTCATTTGCGAAAAATTGAATCGACGCGCATATGGTACGGCGCGCTCGTTTTTTTCCTGGCGCGCCTGTGCCGCGGCGAGATGAAAACATCTCAACATCTCAGAATGTCTTGTCATGTGACAAGAACCAAGCGATGGTCGTGGAGAGCACAGTTCGTGGTTGCATAGCAACGACAGACGCGACAGAAGCGCGAGCTCCCGAACGCTTGCAAAAGAAGGAGGAAGCGACGCGGCCGCGCTTTACACGCTTTTTTAGGCGCGACATGTGAACGACCCCTAAAGAGGCAGAAAGCATCGCTGTCACTGCTGACGCCTGGACTTTATAACAGTTACAGCCACACAATCAATAGTGACTGGGAAATGGTCAACTTTGTACTGCAGTTAAAGTGACACTTAAAGTGTAATTTGAATTTTTTATTGTTATGTTTATTTTATTTATACTGTTTAATTTATGTTCAATCTGTAGAAAGAAGTTCAGTTTGATTTCTCATGTGAAATTATACAGGGTGGAAAACAATTGTTTGATTTTGTAGCAACATTTAGCAGTGTTTGCATGTTGTTTTACTGCAAATAATTCATTAAAATAGAAGTAAAATGACATGCATTACAAGTTGATTTCCAAATGCACCAACATTTTTGCATTTTATGA